>CAUYPK010022919.1:0-36736 GCA_963574355.1 Loris lydekkerianus
TAAAAAAAAAAAAAAAAAAAAAAAAAAAAAAAGGACTCACACAGCAAATTAATAAACTTCCTATCAAGACTTAAGGGTTGCACTAAAACAATTATGGGGGGGGTAGAGTCTTACTATGTCGCCCTTAGTAGAGTGCTATGGTGTCACAGCTCACGGCAACCTCAAACTCTTATGTGATTGTCTTGCCTCAACCTCCCAAGTAGCTGGGATTACAGGCACCCGCCATAAAGCCCAGCTATTTTTTGGTCGCAGTTGTCATTGATGTTTAGCAGGCCCGGGTGGGGTTCAAATACGCCACTTTTGTTATATGTAGCCGGTGCCCTCCTCACTGAGCTATGGGTGCCGAGCCTCAAACAATAATTTAAACACAAACTTATAGTCTCAAATGCATATATGAGGGAAGGAAAAGACTAAACACTAAAGAGATAAGCACCCGTTTCAAAAAATTAGAGTCAGAATTGTTAAACCCAAAGTAAATTTTAAAGATATGGACAAAAGTAGAAATTAATGAAATTTATGACAGAAGAGACTAACAAAGCCAACAGTTATATACATTTTTTAAGACTAGTAAATTCAACAAACCTTTGGGAAACTAATCAAGACTTAAAAATAAGCAAAATAAAGAGATTTAGGCATAAGTAACCAAAACCAAGAATTTGTTCTTAGACTGAACTGAACGTACTTTAGGCATTAAGATGAACAATTTTGTATGAAATATATCTGAAAATTTAGATGCAATAGGCAAATTTCTAGAAAAACAGAACTTGCTAAAACCTTAAGAGAAAACCAGAATAGTGTTATAACCAAAAAAGAAAATAAATTACTGATCAAAAACCCACATGACAGGATACGATTAAAGATGGCGACCGAGTAACAGCTTCCCTGCAACTGGTCACAGGGAGTCTGGGGAGACAGGACTCCAGGCATCTCTGGCCGGTGGGATCTGCCTATAATCATCCCTTTGAAGATACAGAGAGCCAGCAAGGGACTTCTGGACCCCAAAAGGAGGACAAAAACAGTGGAGAACGAGCAAGTGGTTGCGTGTGTTCAATGGACCTAATCACTCCAGCAACCATGAGTATAAGCAGCAGTGAGACTGCAAACAGGAAGGGCCTTACCTGTGAACTGTTTTGCTGTTCTTGGACTTGGCATTCAGTTGAACTGCCTTGGGGAGAGCTTGAGCAGGAGTGTGGAGAACTTTGGGCATTGTCTAGAGCCCCAAACTGAGCCACTGAGCTGGGCACAGGAAGCCATTGGGAAAGAATTGCCCCAGCAAGCTCCGCCCTCAGGGTCCCAGAGCAAGGATGGGGGGGGGGGGGGGGGCGACAAAGTAACCAAGTGACTGAGCAGCCTAAAGCCAGAGAGTGAGCTGCCTTACAGTCTTAATCCTTAGGGGCAAAGTGAGACGGTTTTGGCACACTGGAGCCTTGGGCTATTGCCCTGGGTAGAGTGCCGTGAGGTCACAGCTCACAGCAACCTCAAACTCCTGGTTCTCCACAGATCTCCATAAGAGCTGTGCAGCGACCCCCAACCAGTGACCTGCACCACTGGGCCTCTGCGTTCCCTGACTAGGAACTGCGGGAGCCACGCAATCCTGTGTCCTCCCAGCCTCCACACTAGCCGGTTCATCTGGCCAGGGACTCTGGTAACAGTGTGCCCTCTGGAGCCCTCCCTGCCTCAGCACAGAGCCCTTCTCCTGGCCAGAGACTGCTGGAGCCTTGGGCTCTCTGTGCCAAAGTCACTGGGCGCCAGGCACTCCCAGAACCATGTGCACCACCCCCAGCCATGTTGCGGATCCAGATGTGTCACACACCGGAGCTGCTTCCACAACCAGAACTCCCTACCTAGAGCAGCCCCAGAGGAACTACACAGGGTCACTCCCTACAAAGATCCAGCAACAATAGACTGATCCCACTGGGGTCTAATCTTGGAGAGACACCTCCCCAACTCTGAGGACAGCCAGAGGGTAACGGTGAAAAACAATCATGAGGTGAAATCAACAAAAAAACTCTGACAATATGAATAATCAGGGTAGACAACTCCCCCAAGGATCAATGGGGCAGAAACGGCACAAGACCCCATGCACAAACAAATAGCTGAGATGTCAGAAATTGAATTCAGGATCTGGATAGCAAACAAGATCAAATTAGAATTCCAAAAGTTATCTCAAGAATTCAACAAATTCAAAGAACAAATGACCAAAGATTTTGACACATTTAGACAAGAAGTTGCATCCCTCAAAGATCTGAGAAACACAGTAGAATCCCTCAGTAACAGAATGGAGCAAGCAGAAAACATTGAAGACAATGCTTTCAAATGCTCCCAAACCCTCAAAGAAGAAGAGAAATGGAGAGCAAAACCGACCACTTTCTCAGAGAGCTCTGGGATAATTCAAAGAAAACCAATATTCGTCTATAGCAGGGGTGGCGAAAAAGTTCAACACAAAGAGCCAAAATTTTAAACTGTGAGAGTCAGAGAGCCACACCACGCAGTGATCTGCCAAAACAGACAAACACGCAAAAGCATATAATTTTAACAATAATATATTAAACACATAATATAACATGCTCAGTCAGGTGTTTTTTGTTACCTTGTTGGAGCCGCATGCGGCTCGAGAGCCACGTGTTCACCACCCCTGCTTTAGAATGTTTATTAATATGAAAAATACTTAATCTGAAAGCATATGATACAAAATTTTACAGATAATACTATCACAATAATACAATCTCTCTTTCTCCTTCTTTCTTTCTTTTTTATTCTTTTCTCCTTTTTATTTCTCTCTTCATTTTACCTTTTCTTGGGGACATAACTAATCTGTCACTTTCTAGTAACATATTATCATTTATGCAAGTGCTTTTTTGTGTATAGTTAGCCAATAAAGCTATATATGTGCACAGAAAAATATGTTTACATGCAAAAGTGCTTGAAAGCTTAAGTTCTTCCCTCCTTATTAATTTGAAACTCAATTTTTTTTCTGAAATAAAGGAAGAGTTCAGATATCTTTTCTCCACATTCATCAGCCTAGCTCATAGCAAACTCAAGATCCTAGGTACAAGTTATCCTCTGGTCTCAGGCCCTTGAGTAGCTGGAACTACAGGTGTCACTCTGCTATTTTTTTTTAGTACAGACGGGGTCTCAAGTCTCAATCTTACTCAGGCTGGTCTCAAATTTCTGAGCTCAAGAATTCTCCTGGCTCTGCCTCTTAGAAAGCGAGGATTACAGGCATGAGCCACCATGCCTGGTGTAACCAACATAATTTTACTTGGGGAAGAATGGATAGATATATAATGAGTTGTAGTGAATGACTAATTATACAGAAGAATTATTTTCTTTCTTAAAAGGAACAAAACATATCTTAAATAATTATCTTGAAAATTGCACAAAACTGCACAATTAAAGTGTAGCACAAGTCTCCAAAACACTTCCATCATTACAATCAGGTAAAATTTAACCTGATTAGTAAGGTACCTAGATATAGAAGCTCAAGTAATAAAATATGCAGATTAATGGAGAAATCACACACAAATTCAAATACTTCCATACACAGCTCACCCATTTAATTATACAGGAAATATAGGGAGGAGAACAGATGGGTCTCTAAAAATATCAAGTGAGATGATCCCTGAATGCATCTTTATTAAAGTAATTAAATATTTTTTCTCCTACACACATCTTTGCCAATACCACTAGAATAACCACTTTGTTTCTGTGATTTTTATCCATGAACTGACATCAGATAAAAAAGTTTATATTATGAACACAGAAACAATCAAGCTAACATCAAAGCTATAAAGTTGAAGGAAGCCTTACAAATTACTTATCTCTGTGCAAGAAAAATAACACACTTGGTGGAGGACACTCTAATACTAGGGTGTTTTATTATCAGGATTCCCAATATAATATGGAAAGAATGGGTTTAGTATTGGTGACAATGTGGATAAGTTAATGAATACTGAGTTTCCTTGATTTTGGTAGAAAATAAAATTAAACACTAATAACCAACACAGAGTTTGCCAATGTTAAATTTTGAGATTAGATAGACAAAACAGACTACTATATTTCAGTAATATTTCACACAAAAAAATTTAGTTCAAAAATTATATAAAGAATATAATGCCAGAAGAAATTATCAAGAGAGAGAGAAGAAGAAAGAGGGAAAGAAGGAAGAGAAGAAAAATGGAGAAGAACAAATCAATGGAAAACGCACTAATATATTGTGATTTGGTTCTTTATTGCTTATTGAGTAGTATTTTGGAAATCACTATTTAACCCCATTTTTCCTCAATTATAAAATTAGTATAATGGTGTTTACGTTAAAATTGTTGACATCATAGTGAACTGAGACAACAAATGTATCATAGCAAAAAGAATAAAGAGTAGTTCAAGCTATGACCTGAATATATGTCCAATGAAAATTCATATTTTGAAATTCTAATACACAGGTAATGCTGCTAGGAAGTGGGGCCCTTAGGAGGTGATTAGGTCATGAATGTATACCCCTCTTCAATGAGTAATGCCCTTTTCAAAGTACCCAAGAAAGATGATCTCACTCCTTCCACCATTTGAAGTACAATGAGAAGATGGCTATCTATGACAAAGTAGATTTTCACCATATTTGGTGAAATATGAAACCTTCCAGTGTTTTGACCAAGAATTTCCTAACCTCTATAATGGTGAAAAAGAAATTGTCATTGTGTGTGAACTATCCAGTTTATAGTATTTTGGTATGGCAGACCAAATAGGTTAAGATGAACTGTTTTTACCAATATTAGCTGTATTAAGGTGAGAAAGTTACTTCAAAATTACTTAGTTTCTGGCTCTTTATCATTATATTAGGCAACATTTTGACTACCATAATTTGATGTTTGAAGAATAGATTACATTTTAGAAAGCATACAGAGATTCCTTGCATCTGTTAGATGCTCAATTAAGTTTGGCTTCTATCTCTCATCTTCCTTCTTTGGGTTTTCATTCTTACAATCAAAAAATCACTGTCAATAGATGCTTGATTCCTATGACAATGAGAGCACTGATATTCACTTTAATTTGTAATTCTGTGGTCAATATAGTGTTCTTATAATTAGAAAATATTGACATAGACTTAGAAGCAACATACCTCAACATTATAAAAATGCCATATGTGACAAACCCACAGCCAACATCATACTAAATGGGGAAAAGTTTAAATCATGTTCTCCAAGAAGTTGAATAAAACAAGGGTTCCCACTTCCACCACTTCTATTAAGCATAGTATTGGATCCAAGGTATAGAAATCAGACAAGGGAAAAAAATACAAGGCATCTCAGTAAGGAAAGAGGTCATCAAACTGTACCTGTTTTTAGACTATATGACCTTGTATCTAAAAAGTCCTAAAGACCCACTACAAGATTCCTGGAATTGATAAATGAATTCAGGAAAGTTTCGCTTTATAAATATTAAAGTACAAAAATCAGTAGCATTTCTCTATACTAATGACAGTCCAGCTTGGAGTCAAGTAGAAGATCTTATAGCACTCACAATAGCTATAAAGGGTATATGTAGGGTATATGTAACCAAAGAAGTGAAAGAGCTCTCCAGGGAAAACTACAAAATATTGGTATTACGAAATCACAGATGACACAAACAAATGGAAAAACATCTCTTGCTCATGAATCGGAAGAATCAGCATCATTCAAATGTTCATGCTGCTTTACATATTCAATGTAATTCTCATGAAAACACTAAGATCTTATTTCACAGATAAGAAAAAATACTTCAAGCTTCATTTGGAACTAAAAAAACCCCCAATAGCCAAACACATCTTAATTTTAAAAGTCTGGAGTCATCACACTTGGCTTCAAATTAAAATGCAAGGCAATAGTAAACAAAACAGTATGGTACTGGTATAAAAGTGGAAACAGATTACTGGAAAAAAATGAGGACCCAGAAACAAAATCATAGAGCTATAACCAACTAAGCTTCAAGAAAGCAGGCAATAACATACACTGGGTAAAGGAAACCTCTTTAATAAATGGTGTTGGGAAAATTGGGATATCCATTTTCAGAAGGAGAAACATGACCTTTATTGCTTCCTTATATAAAAATTAATTCAAGATGTATACAAACTTTATGTAAAACATAAAACTATAAAATCTTCTGGAATAAAACATAGGCATAAGGCTAGGCAAAGATTACAAAGGCAAATACAGAAAACAGCAAAGCCAAAAATAAATAAATGACACTTAATTAAATTAATAACCTTCTACACAGCAAAGGGAGTAAGCAACAGAGTAAATAATCAACCTAAAGAATGGAAGAAAATACTGGCAAACTATATTTCTAACAAAAAACTAATGTCCAGAATCTATAAAGAACTCAAACAAATCAGCAAGAAAAACAACCCCTTTAAAAAGTGGGCACTAAGCATGAAGTGGCAGTTGAGCTTGGTTTACCCTCAGAACCATAAAATGTAATAAGTATAAAAGCCACAAAAAAAGTAAATAAAAAGTGGGCAAAAGATATGAACACAAGAGTTTCAAAAGAAGATAGACAAATGGCCAGTAAATGTTTGAAGAAATGAATGTATAAAGTTATAATTTAAGAAAAACTTAAAAAAAAATAAACTGAAGAAAAGACACATGCACTTGAATGTTTCTTATGGCACAATTCACAATTGCAAAGATGGGTCATGGTGTGTGACACACCTTTTGGGGAGTTTATCTAACAAATTCATTCAATGAATCCCCAACAACAAAAAGTATTGGAACCAACCTAAGCGCCCATCAATTTGAGAATTCGTAAAGGAGCACGACTTTGGAGTACTCCAAAGTCGGAGTACACAAAAAGGAACCAACTAAAGCAGTTTGCAGCAGCTTAAATGGAACTGAAGACTATTACCTAAGTGAGGTATGTCAGGAATTGAAAACCAAACACTACATGTCCTCACTAATAAGTGGGAACTAAATGAACTACATATGTGGGAACAAGGAGAATAGGGGTCATGTGAAACCAAGAATAGAATGGGGGTGGTGATGAAAGGGAGGTGTGGCGTTAAAACTTACCTGATGGATACAACACACACTGAGTGATGGGCACATTTATAACTTTGGCTCAAACTGTAAAAAAAGCAGTTTATGTAACCAAAACATTTTTACACTTATAATATTCTGAAATAAAAAATAAATACATAAAAAATAAAATCCTAAGGGGGAAAAATTACCTATTCTGTACAGTGAGCGTTATTCTAGCAGTGGGCACACCAAAAGCCCTGACTCAGCATTACAGAAGCATTTGGACCCCTTCATATTTGGAAATAGAAATAGAAATCTCGACATTGACAAAAATTTGTTGCTGTTTTATTTTGTGTGGTTTCCAATTTTGTTTCTTCCTTCCCTCCTTCTGTGTTTATGATTTAATAGGGTAAGAAACAGTTCTCATGAATCAACCATTCATTCTTCTTGAGTAACTGTAACCTTGAAGTATTCTGTTTATTCCTTACTTTTCCTTTCTCAAGCCATGAAAGTCAGATCAATCCATTTCACGTAACTTAAATATTCAGATGCATCAGAAGATTTCCATTAAGAAACAATAATATATTTGTCTTTAATGCAAGTATCCTTCTTGAAAATTAAGAAAATAAAGTGTTATACTTAGAATGAATTTTCATAAGGATGTGGAAATTATTTATGAAAATAAAGTGGCATATTTAGAACGACTGTTTCATAAGGACACGATGACTGAATTAATGGAACAACTACAAAAAGAAATTGTCCTCCTTTGCTCTGTTTGATTATAGTCTATTACTGCTACACTCTGAAATAAAAAATAAAATTCTAAGAATTGAAGCAGATGGAATGATTTATCAGTGATTCATTGTCAAGTCTTTCTTCAGCTTGTAACTCTGACCTTGCCAATTGCTTTGCTACCAGTATTAAACAATTCTTTCTACTTCACAAGAGATTTTTATTTCTTATAATCTTTTTTTCTAAAAGGTTAAAATGTCCCAGGGTAATGACTATAAATACACATGTGGGCAACATGAGGTTCTACAAACAAAACATATCTATAAAGATAAAAATCATCCAGTGTATTCTGCATATTTAATGAAAACATAGAACAAGCTGGAGGCTAAAAATAAACACCACATTTAGAATATTACAAAGGAAAAAAAATGGAGTTAAGTACCAAGTTACTTAAAAACATGAATGCAGTGCTCGCTTCAGCAGCGCATATACTAAAATTGGAACGGTACAGAGAAGATTAGCATGGCCCCTGTGCAAGGATGACACGCAGATTCGTGAAGCGTTCCATACTAAAAAAAAAAAAAAAAAAAAAAAAAAGAGTGCATTTGATTAAATGTTTTTGTGATTCTACTTTGTATAGGAAAGAAATTTGTCATGTTTATTACAGAATAACGTTTTTGTGCCGTTTCATTATTTAAAATTTCAGAAATGGAAAAATAAGAAGGTGATAGAAAATGTAACACTGAAGCAATGGGATGACATGGAATTCAGTTGACAGAGGTAATAGTAGGAATGGCAGACAAGGAAAGAGGAAGGTTTTGACACCAATGTTTCCTAAGCAGGAGCCTCTAGGGAATTCTCAGCCCTTCTCTGAAACTTAATTTACAATACAGGCATTTTTATAGTCTCCACCACAGACTGCTTATTCTCTAACTCAAAATTAAATAAGCTAAATAAGCTAAATACAAATAAGCTAAATACAAAGTTTACTGTGATAACGAAAAATCCATAGGGGTTTCCAAAGGAGGACGCCCTCGTGGATCTTGCAGGGAGATAAGTGGAGCCAAAGAATCATTTACCAGATGAAGTTCTGGGTTTTCACATTACCATTTGGCCAACATACATATTATAAATATTGTTACTGGGTTGTTTGTATTTACCAAATAGATCAACCATTATTCTTAAGGTTTCTACACCAGTTGTGGAAAGAAATTACAATTACGTTCACATTTTTGCAACCTTTAAATTAAGATGTTATAGAAAAATAAACATGGAGATTTATATATGGAAATAGAAACATACAATTCTTCTGAAGACCTTTGAAGATTATTTATAATCCCTGCATTATTTGGAGGCATGCCTGATCCTTCTTGAAAAATATTACATCAGCAAAATAAAGAATGATTCAGATGAAGCTGACCTCTTCAGATGGTCTGATGGAGTATAGCCCAGAATGGCAACCGCGTGTGGTTTTTCAGCCCGATTACAGTAGGGCTTGACTTGCTGAGAAAATTTTGTTAATCAAGCATCTGCCCAACTCATCTGGGCCATCAAGTGCCTCACAGTGAATGCTGGAAGGATCAGCCAACTAGGATTTCATAAATCTTTGCCAAAATTGTTTTAACATGAAAAAAATAAACTGGCCTCATTTTCTATTCACAGCTCTAAAATTTGTTTTCTGTGCATTTCATTCTTTCATTACCCTAGGCAATGCTTTGCTGTTGAATGGACTCCCTTTGGTGAGGGACTTGCAAGCAAATGTAATGGCAGGAAATCGAGCAAGTGTCCAGGTGCCAAATGTCAGCCATCTTTGTTTTGCATTTTCTCAACACAGTAAGAAAAATAAAATGATTTCTACTTATAGGAGTTAGAAACATTGCAAAACACTTTTATAATGAGCATTGACTCTTAATCCCTGAGTGAAAATTAAAATAAAATGTTCGATGTCTTTAATTCTTCATCTGCTATTAAACAATATGAGGCACACTTGCAAGCTGCAGGAAAATGATATGGGGTAAATATACCCTTTGCTTTTACAGTGTGGCTCCAATATTATCATTTAAGCAAACCTGCATTTAGAGTCATTTAAACATATCACAAACTGATAGGCAAATGTGTTGCTAAGCCTTTGTGATCCATTCCAAGTTAGTTTTAAGTCTAATTTAAAACAAGCAAGAATTGCAGAGGCCACTTCCTACGTGACTCTGCCTGGCTTCCACAGCACATCGGCAGACAATGGAGCAAACCCACTAAGATATCTAAAATTAGGCATTGTCTTTAATTCAAGTTCAGGTCTTTGGCTATAGACGATTTTGAGACTTTTAATATTAAAAGTGCAGAACTGCTTTTCAAGAAGGAACTAATAAGGATGTCAGCACTGTGCTTGAACACAGTATATTTAATATCTATAACATATATCCCATAATAACAAACTTATAAGAAATCAACAACTAATTTTCCCAAGGTGTTTAACATGAAATATCTACCTACAGAAGTAATTTCAGGTGAGTTTATTAAAATATTACACAATCCTGGGCTCTGCCTCAGAGCTACTGATTAATAATACATGGGAGTGAATCCAGAGCACAAGCATTTACCAGTTGATATTGTGATTTTTAGCTATGCTAAAGTTTGTAAATTGTTGATCTACCTTACAGTGATAAGGAATCTGAATAATGAAGTCACTTTCCAGAGTGACAATGTTAATAAACAGCAATGTTGGCCTCAAATCTAGGTTTTATATACTATTCATGCTTTCTCTCCTGTTACCCAGTCTCAGATGTGACCTCCACAAATCACTATGTAGCACTGTCTATGTACTGAGATATGGCAGTTCTTAGTGAGGTTGAACACCATAGATTTTTAGACTTGATAAGGATGCCAACATGATCATTGTATTCATCTCCACAAATGCTTAATTTCCTGGCTACATTCCAGAAGGAATGTATTCCATTCTTCTGCCATATAGAATCTCGTCCACTTGCTGATTCTATCTACAGATACTTTTTTTTTAATTAATTAATTTATTTATTTATTTTATTATAGATAAAAATATGCACCATAGATGTGGCCCAACCCATCACCCTCCCTCCACCCAAACCTCTCCACTCCCTTCCCCTTCCTTGGTCCTTTCCTCATAGTCTTGTGGTATAGTTGGGTTATAGTCTTCATGTGAAAGCTATTGTTTAGGTTCATAGTAGGGCTGAGTACATTGGATACTTTTTCTTCCATTCCTGGGATACTTTGTTAAGGAGAATATGTTCCAGCTCCATCCTTGTAAACATGAAAGAGGTAAAGTCTCTATATTTCTTTAAGGCTGCATAGTATTCCATGGTATACATGTACCACAATTTGCTAGTCCATTCGTGGGTCGATGGGCACTTGGGCATCTTCCATGACTTAGCAATTATTATAAGTTTATTTTTATATTTGACTAAAATGTTATTCTTCTTATAACTATTTCCACCAGCTGCAGCTCATTCTCCCACACTCAATAAAGCTACTACTTCTTTCGAATTAATTTTTTTAAGGTTGCATTTATCATCTTTTAATTTATCCTCATTTTACAAATGCATTAATGCAGTGCAAACATATAAATGGAGGTTTTGTGTGAGAGGTATTCCAGCTTTGTATAAGGGATTGGAAAGCACTAATTATTGATAGCTTGTTGGGACAGTAACATACTGAAGGTTGAACTGATCCTCTTTTAACAAATTGAATTAGGTAACAGGTATCCATCTGTCTTTTCCAGAGAAAAGGAAACTGGAAGAGGTTACATATCCATGATTACACAGCTGGAAACTGCATGAGGCATAGAAGCAGCCAACTGACTTTCAGTACTAACTTTGGTCTTCAGCCCTCTACTCAAGCTTTAGTAGACACACTTCATTTGTCATTTTTGAACTTACAAGTGTTATTTCCAGAAAGGAACATAATTTGTAAGTCTAGACTGATGAACGAAATTAGATAAAAGATTTATCTCACTTATTCTCTCTGCAGCATCATAATTACTTGAAATCAACAATACTACTCCATGTACATGATTTGCAAATGTCATCACAGTTTGACTCAGAGCTCATAGTCATTTAAAAACTGACTTTCAATCAGATACAACAGGCATACACAAAAATTACTTGTGTTCCTCTATACTAGCTGTTCACAATCTGGAAATAAAATTTTAAATGCTAAATTCACAATTAAATAAAAAAAGAATAAATTACTTAGGAATGATGAATGCAAAAGAAATATAAGAGTTGCACATTGGAAAGGTTTAAAATAGTGCTGAAGGAAATTTTAAAAGATCCAAGTAATTAAAGAGTGATATCATGTTTATGGATTGAAAGAATGAGTATTATTAAGATGACATTTCTTCCCAAATTTGCCTCTGGATAATATGCAATCCCTATCAAATTGCCAGCAGACATTTTCATTGAAATTGACAAGCTTGTCTTATTATTTATAAAGAAATTCAAAGCAACTGAGAATAGTCAATAAAATCTTGAAAAGGAGCAACAAAGTCAAAGCATTTTAACACCCCAATTTCACAATGTATTATAAAGCTACGTTATGAGAGACTGTAGGACTGCTACAAGGACAGACACAGATCAATCAAGCAAAATTGAACGTGGAGGAATCTATTCAAATATGTGATCAATTACTTCTTGAGAAATGTTCTAATGTAGTTCAATAGAAAAAGGATATTTGATAAAAAAAAAATGTTGGAAATATTGGGACAACTGAACATCAACATGAAAATAATCAATGAAGAACCTTACCTAGGACCACCCACCAAAGGGACTAAAAATAGATTGTTGAATTTGATGTAAGAAATGAAACAATAAAAAAACATTGAAAAATGATATTAGTATTTGTACACCACATTAATTTTTCTAGATTAAAAAAATCATAAACAGTAAAATAAAAATGATAAATTGAATTTTATTGGAATTAACAACTTCTGTGTTTCAAAAGACACTATTCAGGACAGTAGGTTCCTGCTCTGACACAGAAAAAAACTTATAAGTTACCATTTAAACCTTTACAACAACTACAGCAAAAAAAAAAAAAAAAGAAAGAAACAAACAAACAAACAAAAGTTGAACATACTGGCAATCAATACCTTTCCTTGAAATCAGACATTTTAGGTTACTGGAAAACTACCACTCCCAACACTTAAGAGACAGGAGAAAACATAAGATGCCATCTAGACATTTCTCCTGAAGCCAAACCACTGAAGATGGTAGCTGACAGGAACATGTGGAAAGTACATTTAATAAATTCCTGGGGTCTGAATATGTGCTACTATAAAAGATGAAAACTCCTCAGGGCCTATTCTCAGTAGGAAATATACAAGTAGGCTTTCACCAGGTGGAGCCCCTTAGGATTTTAGTGGTGAAGATGAGAGAACAGAGAAACACTCACTGCACATGTTGGGTCAGAGAGAAGGGGAAAGTAACATTTACAATTATGCTTAGGGGAAGAAGTAACTATTTTAAAATAAATTCAGAGCATCTCTACAACAAAGGCGTTATCAGCAAGGGAAAAGATCACTAGAGGTGATGGGAGAGAGAGAAAATGCCTCAACTTGAGGCCTATCTAAGCTTCCAATCCAATTTTACCAAGAGAAAGAACAAAAGAAAAGTTGAGAAGCAGTGCAGGTTGCAGCTCATAGACCTTGTTCAAAAGTAGACTGAAATCTACTGAAAGGATTACAAAATAATTTCTGCACATACTTCATCACACAGCAACATTAGCAGGGTTCCTATATAATAACAGTAATAACAGTTAATAAAACTTGCATATTCAGACTCTCTTTAAAAGGGAAACGGCAAAACACTTCTAAGGAGAGATAAAAAAAACAAAAGGCTGACAGAAAACAAGGACACCGAAAGAAATTAAAGTTTTTGACATCTATCAAACAAAATCACCTTAATTTCTAACTTGATAAACATAAAACGTCATAATAAAATTTTATCCGCCTCAGTTCCTTTTACCCCACACATTTGTACGACTTCAGTCAAAAAACTAGAGATATTATAAAATTCAGCACAAACACACAATGTGAAGTGAGAAAGAAACCAAAAGAATCAGATTCAGATATGGCAGAGTTATTGGAATTATCAGAGTGGAAATTTAAAAATAACTGCAGTTAATATATTAAGGCCCTCAGAGAAAATGTGAATAAAATGCATAAAATTGTGATGTCAGTATAGAAATGGAAAATCTAAGAATTAAAGCAAAGTTACAAGTCCAAAATTCTGTAACAGAAATGAAGAGTGCCTTAAATGTACACATTGAAAGCAGCTAATTTGAAGTTATGTTGATAGAAATTGAGCATCGTTAGATATATGTTAAAGAAAAGGAGTTTAAAAATGACAAAATATCCAAGATATTGGGACAACTATAAAAACAGTATCTATCATATGGGTAATGGATATAACAGTGACAAAGCCAGAAAAAGACAAAAGGAACAAAAAATGCAGATTTTTCAACATAATGATAAAAACCAACCACTAAAAAACAGGCTTGAATATTATAGAACAAAAATGAGTGATACCTCCAAAATTGTACTTCAGTATACTATATTCAAACTACATAAAACCACAGAGAAAGAAATACCTTCACAGAACCAGGGGCGAAAACTTTCCTGTAAATAAATGATGATGAGAACTACATCAGATTTCTTTTCAGAAAATCATGCAATCCAGAGAAGAGTGAAATATTTAGTGTTGAAACAAGCAAGAAAACACCCCCCCCCCAAACACACACACCAATCTAGAAACTATATAGCAAAATGATCCTTTAAAAATAAATAAGATATAACAAACGCTGAGGAAATTTGTCACCAGTACACTACTTTTCCTAGAAGTGCAGAAAGTTCTTCAGAGAGAAGGAAAAATGATATAGATCAGAAACCAATGTACCAGAGGAGCGAAAGAGCATTGAAGAAGGAATAAAGAAAGGTAAAACAATGTATTTTACAATTGTTTTAACCTTAATTGATCTAAAAGACCACAGGTTTTTTTCACAATAATAATGGCAACAATGTTTTTGGTGTTTGTAACCTACTGTCAAGTCGAATGACAACAATGTTATAAAAAATGGGAGGGAGAAATTGGAAATACTGCATTATAAGGTACTTGTACAATCCATGAAGTGATTAGTGTAATTTAAAAGTGAATGTGGATTTCTCTAAAGGTATATTCCAAACTTAAAGGCAATCTCTAAAAAAATTTACAGAAGTATATTTGGTATAGTAAAAGATAAGAGAAAATGAAATTACGAAGTTCATAATTAAACTACAAGATATTAAAAGATGAGATTTTTTGTTTGTTTATTTGTTTTTTAGGGTCAGGGTTTTGCTTTGGTGCCAAAGCATGAGGACAATGGCAGGTGAGGACAATGGCAGGGCCATAGCTCACTGCAGGCTCAGACTCCTGTGCTCAAGTGAACCTCCTGCCTCAGCCTTCCAAGCAGCTGAGACTACAGGTACACACCACCATACTCAATTAATTTTCTATTGTTTTATAGAGAAAGTGTAAGAAAATACTTTTTAAAAAATAGTAAGTATAAATATTTCAAAACAATTACAAAAATTACAGACATTAGTAAAGATATATCAATATTTCACAATAAATACAACTCAGAATATTCTGGGTGAGTGTAGACAGTTAAAGAAAAATAGCCTTTTACGTTATTTATTTGAATGTTTGAAACTTCCAGACTAATTGCTATTAATTTTTAAAGTCTCCCTAGATATTTTTCTAATGCTCTTGTACATGGAAAATCCATTTTTAGTAAAATTAACTTGTACATTATAATCACCTGGAGAAATTAAAAAGTAAATGCAAATCATGTCCAACATGCTGACTTGAGTTCTTTTAGGTGGGTCCTGGGCATCAGTATTTTTTAAGAGCTGTTCTGTTGATAGTGTTCTGAAGATAGGGCTCAGCACCACTGTTCTAGTCTTTGAAAATTGATATTCACACAAGTTGCACTAATTTCTACTTCTCACATCCAGTTTATTTCATTCATTATATTACTTTCTGGGTCTTTAACTATAAACAAATATGCAGGCTTTCAATACTGAACATTCTCCGGGCAGATTCCAAAAACCAAAGTCTAGACTGAGGTGAGGTTAGAGGAGACCATTCATACTTGTGCTGGGCAGACTTTTAAAGACACGGAGATCCAGACTGAAATCAGACCAAGGCAGTAGCTGCTTAAGGGATTTATGAAGAGAGAGGAATCACCACAGACAAAGCAAGACAACAAAAGTAGGAGAGTGAAACAAACAATATAAAACAAGTTGTGATTTAGAGCAGCCCCCATGCCTTATGAAAAGAGTAGACCAGAATGTTGCTTTGGGGAACATTAGCAAGCTACACATAACTTTTTAGGGTTTTTTTGATGGGAACAAGCATTGTGTATTTTCAGAAAAATATATCATGAAACAAAAACACTGTTCTTAAAATTAACACCATGGCCTTCCATTGTATCTAATTTCCATTAGACACAAACATTGGAAACTCTAATCTCTCTATTTCAAATCTGACTCCTTAGCTGGGAAATCCAATGCCCCTCTTTGTTTAGTCCCAAATTATATTTGTAGTTACATATTCTGCCACTTTCTACACTCAATATATTCTAACCACACTTCTGTGATTTTCCTGCCTCTATGAATTTATGAATAATGTCAAAGACCTATCCATTCTTCAAACTACAGTAAAAATAATTTCTTCCTACCTAAAGCCTCTTGACACTTTTCTCCCTAGGAAAGAAATTACAGAGCACTTTATTTCCACTTCTTATTAACATCATGTTGTCAACTGTGTGGTTTTGATACACGTTTAAATATACAAAAATTTAAAGGCAAAAATGTTGAGAAATTAATTTTTTATCCACTTTGGCAGGCAGCAAAGGAAAAATAACTGACTTGATAAACTTATTTTCTATTCTCTCTTAATTTTTTTTTTTTTAATTGAAGCTTGACTTCTTTCAAATGTAAATAGTTTCAGGAGACACTTTCCATTTTGAATAAAGTTTAACTTTGAATCTACTCAACAGAACTGTTGTCCATTTGCTGGCTTTTAAAACTAAATGTGACGGTTCCATAAACTTAATTCTGCTGAAGTTCAATAAATAAAATTTCATTGTATGTATTATGAATGAAAAACCACACGACACAAAATCCATATTTCCTTTTATCACTCAAAGATTAAGAACCTTCTTTATGTCTCTATAATGCTTGGTTTATGTGCTTTACTTGAAGAATAAATACTATACAATCAGTAACTTCACACTCTGTTGTGGGATTTTCTTTTTGTGGTTAACATATTAACAGATTTTTGGAATGTGATTATGGGGATGTCCGCATTTCTGTAACTGTGGTCACCCACTTACCTGAATAAGAACTCACATTTCTGAATGGAACACCTACCTGATTCACACCCAAGGGCATTTGCTTTCTCACATTTAAAAGTGCAATATTTAGATAGTAGAAAGTTTCACGGTGACATGAACTTGAATTGAGACAATACATATGTCCTTGTTTTGTGTCTATTGCTATGACAAACATTTAAAGTTAGTCTTACGTCTTGAGAATCACACACGGCGGCCCTGGGATTTCCTTCCTTTGTTGACTCAACTTGAGAACTCTCGCTGTTTCCCAGAGGGCTTTGCTGAGGCTTGAGAGAGATGGAGAGAGAGAAAGAAAGATATGGTTAAAACAAGAGAAATTTAGGTTTAATTAATAAATTTATATGGTTATGGTAAGGCAAGCTACAATAGCAAAACTGCACTCAAACAAAAATTATAGAATGGAAATTTGCATATATCCGAGATGTTAACAATTGTCCCTTCTAAATATTTAACTTTTAAATCAAATTAAATTATTTCTACTCAATTCTTCATTAGTGACATCCAATGGCATTACTTATCAACTGAAAACAATATTTATTCCAGAGTAAGGATTTTGTTTTATTTCAAGGATCCTAGTTCAACAAAAACTACAAATGCTTTTCTTTCTCTTTAACTCTGGTATACCTGAGAAATAACAAGAGCACACTTCGTTTGCTCAGTCTGGAAAAAATGGTTTATAACACTTCATAATTTATCCCAATGCTTCGCAAACTAATCAAACACTGCTTTCCACCTATGCAAACACTAAATATTATTATTTAATTCTTCACTTTCGGAACTCTAAATTTAAAAAAAAAAAAAGGAAAAGGAAAAGAAAGCCATTTTTTGGATCTATTCAGAGAATGACTATGCTATGACTAATGTACATAAATATCACTACAGGCATGTCTAATATTATCCATCTGACTATGTGCGTGTTTCTTGAGTAGAACTACTTTAAATGGTGTTAACACTCATCCATGTGGGTACTGGTGAGGGTAGACAAAAGTCAACTAGTGAAAACTAATTTGCCTGAGTCTGAAACTGTGATCACAGTGGATGGAGCAGGAAGAAGAAACAATGTTTCTAACCATCGGAGGCACAGGAAGAATGAGACCAAGACGTGATCAAGTCACATTGCTCAAATCTCTCCTAGGTTTTCCACCTGTAGTACATTCTACAAAACACTCTTCTCATTTTCCAAAGACAATTCTGTTATATAGCAAGAGAACATTTTCACAAAAAATAATATATTTATAAACATAAGAACCAAGTATAACAAATAAAAATGATTATTAAAGGTAAAAAAGAATATTAGTAATACAACTTAATATTAGAAAACATAAAATAAAGCAACTAATTTTATTAAAGTAAACTTATAAGATTTCTATATAAAATTACCCAAAAGCTGAATAATGGGAATAACAAAATACACACACACACACACAAAAAAAAAAACATAAAGTAAATACATTTATTTATGTTTTACTTCAAAACATTTAACTTCACTCATTGAATTCCAGAAGTCCCTTAGTGTTTTTCTTTCTCATACTCTCCTTTTTCCCCCCTTTTTTTCTTTTTATTAAGTCATATACACATAGATCATAAATACACCTTCTCTTTGTTTTGAACTCTTACCTCTGACTTACTCTATGTATCTCTAGGAATGGAAACAATAACTAATAATTCTAAAATTTAAATTGAACCACAAAAAGTCTAGAATAACCAAAGCCATCCTGAGAAAATAATAAAACTGTATGAATTACAATCCTGATTTCAAATTAGGCTGCAGAGCAGAATTAACCAAAAAGGTTAGTCCTGGGATAATAACGGAAAAAAAGATGGACATAATAGAGATTCAAGAAATAAATCCACACTTCTATAGTGATCTCATTTTGACGAAGATCCCAAAAACATTCGTTGAGAAAAGGACAGTGGTAAACTGGGTGTACATACGCAAAAAAGTGAAACCAGCTCTTAACATGTACAAAAATTAAATTAAAATGGATTAGAGACTTAGATATAAACTGAAGCTATAAAACTATTAAAAGAAAACACTTTATACTGAAGCTATAAAACTACTAAAAGAAAACACTGGAGACATACATCAGGACAATGCTCTGGGCAAGGACTTCTTGAGTTGTACCACCAAAGCACAGGCAAACAAAGCAAAAATTCAACAAATGGAATCACATTAAGTTAAAACTTTCTGCACCATAAAAGAAGCAAATCCACAAAGTGAAAAATGAAGAAGAGGAGAAAATATTTGTAAACTCCCCAGCCTGACAAAAGCTTCATAACAAGAATATGTCCAGAGCTACAATACCTCAGTAGGAAACAATCAAATAATCTGATCATAAAATGGGCAAAGGATCGTAATAAACTTTCTCAAAAAATCAAAAGACATACAAATGTTCAAAAGCTGTATGAAACAATGCTGAATATCATTACTCATCGCCAATTAAATTAAATATCATGTCACTTCAGTTAAAAAGTTTTTTTATCCAAATATAGGCATTAACAAACGCTGATGAGAATGTAGAGAATGGAGAACCCTCGATACTGTTGATGGGAATGTGACCAGTACTGAGATCCCTCAAGAAACTTAAAATAGAACTACCACATGACCACGCAATCCAATGTTAGATATATATCCAAGAGAAAGGCAATCAGTGTATTGAAAAGATGTCTGCACTCCCCATGTTTGACATAGCACCACTCACAATAGTGAAGATTTGAAATCAACCTAAAACTCCACCAACTGAGGAATAGATAAATTAAATGTGGTACATATACAAAGTGGAATATTATTTGTCCATAAAAATAGATAGGTATACTTTTAGTTCTTTGAGGTTATCCCCTTATGGCCATAATTATAACTTGGACTCAAGCTGTGCAAAATCAACTTATGTAACCAAAAAATTGTATCCATATAATTCTAAAAAAATAAATAAATAGAAAAAAAAACTGTGTCATTTGCAGCCACAGAGATGAAATTGGAGAACCTTATGTCAAGTGAAATAAGCCAGACACAGAAAGACAAATATTTCAGGTTCACACTCACATATGCGAGGGAAAAATGAAAATAATTATTTCACAGGAACAGAGTAAAAGGATGCTTACCAGAGGCTGGGAAAGGTAGTGATAAGAAGGGAATTAAGTGACCATGGTAGTCGGTATAAAAATATAGTTAGATATAATGAACAATAGTTGACAGCATAACAAAGTAACTATAATCAACAATAAATGACTCTATACTTTAACTAAAAGAACAGATTTGGAATGTTCCTAGGATGAAGAAAGATAAAGGCTTGAGGTAATGTATATGTCAATTACCCTAATTTTAATATTACAAATTGTACGTCTGGATCAAAACATCAGAGGTACCTTTTAAATATATACAAATATTATGTAAACCCAATAACGAAAAATTTTTAAAAATTAAAAAGATGAATAGAAAAACACAATTTCTTTCTTTCAATCACATTAAATTTCCCCAATAAGCTTTGGAACTAGCCTTTCAGTCCACCCAATGAACAGTCCAGTGCTCTGTGTTAGATACCTTTGGTTTATACAAAGATAAGAAAAGTGCTGGTTTTGCCTTCACACAATCTCTCACCCATTTAATATCTCTTTATTGATAGAAAGAACATTATGTATAAAGACAACAAGGAGGGGTGTATATATTTTGAAAGGATGGAGGTCAATTCCATTTGGATTAATAAGAATAGGCATGGTAGAAAGGGTAATCTTGAAAACGGACTTCTAAACCAATGGCTAAGACAGAAAGGAGGGAGAATTTCCAGGTGAGGGAAACATTTTAAGCAAAGACACAGGGAAAAAGAGTCAGCTTGTGGTGTGTTGGTTTGCAGGGTAAGAATAATCATGAGTCAGTATGCTACAAAGTACTAAGGGTTCCCAAACTTGAGCCACGAAGATTACACTTAATTTAGTGGCCAAACAGGAGTCCTTTCGCTGTTTTAAAACAGGTGTAATATGGGGTGAATTCTCCTGTCCACATGATGTGGCAGCAGTGTACAGGCAAGCAGGAAACAAGAAGATGAGGGTGGGGAAACTAATATAGAAGGGATTCAAAGGGGCAGTCCATAAAAATAGATAGGTATTTTCAAATGGGTAAAGAATAAAGAACAATCCCAGGGATTGAATAGAAGTTGTACAGTCCTTGTACAAGAGCAAAGGTTAGAATCTATAAAACTTGAATTCTGAGAAATAGAGAAACCTAAAGAAAAGCCAGGTTTACATCATAAAGGGCAATTTTTAGAAAGTTTAAAGCATTTGGAACTCCTAAGTTAATAGACACTATTGGATAGCAGTGTTATGAAAAGTGTCATTCTTAACAAGAGTCAACCTAACTATTATAGCTAAAATCTAAAGAGCTTCCACCATCTGTCTTGCCACAACCCCTTTCACATAATTTGAGGAAACAGATTTAAAAGCACAAGGGGAATAAATAAACAGTAATCCTGAAGGAAAGTTTTCCCGGCAGTCAGGGCATATCACAGAGAGGCAACGACATGAAGAACAGATTAATCGCAACAGGCAAGGGATGATGAGCGTATTTTGTTTCTATTGAACTATAAGAGAACTCAATAAATAATCCCAGCATTTCCTTGTGAATTTCTTTTAATATGCTATATAATAGCGTAAAAGAAAATTTAAATAAAACTGGCCGAGAGCGGTGGCCCACATCTGTGTTCCTAGCACTCTGGGAGGCTGAGGTGGGTGGACAGCTTGAGCCCATGGGTTCAAGACCAGCCTGAGCAAAAAGCAAGACTCTGTCTCTACTAAAAACAGAAAAACTGAGGCAAGAGGATCTCTTGACTCCAAGAGTTAGAGGTTGCTGTGAGTATGATGCCAGGGCAATCCCCCATGTTGACAGCTTAAGACTCTGTCTCAAAAATATTAAAAAATAATAATAATAATTAAATAATAAAAAATAAAACTCATCCATTATTCTACTGATAACTATTTTTATTTCTCAATATTGTCCCCTAGTCTTTGTTGATATTCACATGCTTAAATACCTCATACAGTAACAATTGTAGTGTCTGTGCAATTTTATTTGGTTTTTACACATATAAAATAAAATTATGTTATATATTTATTATATGTATACCTTATGTGTATAAAATATTTACAGGATGGATTTGGAAATCCACTCTATATGTTATTGTTGAAGAGTTTGGTGAGCCAGGGATGGATGCTCATGTGTGTAATCCTAGCACTTTGAGAAGCCAAGATAGGAGGATCTGTTTAGGCCAGGAGTTCAAACCTAGCCTGAGCACGAGCTGTCCATTTCTGCAAAACAAACAAACAAACAAAAAACAAAGATTCTTACGGCTTTCACATTGGTGCAGTTAGATAATATTGTGGTGATTGTCAACTCGTACCACATTTGTCATGATTGCAATGTTAGCTCTCCTTATCAACCACTACCTTCTGCAGGGAAGGTATCACACTTTATTCATAGTTGCATCCTTTAAAGCTAGTGCACATCTTGCACACAATAACTGTTTATTTCATTTCCTTGTTATTGTTCATTTACAGTATATATTTGGGTCAAAACAAGATAAGAATTATGGTTAGTACTTAATCAAATGGGAACCATGTATTTTGCTACAAAATAATTTCAAGAATGAGGCAATTAGAATCACCTGCCATAATATGAGTTAACAGACACTAAATGTGCACCCGCTCTGAAATAGCATTGTTTAGAATAGAGCGAAAGATAAAAACACAGAAATCAATATCAAAGACTTCTCATTTGCTCCTCAGTTATTGTTCATCATCCCTTCTACTTTCCAAATAATCTTTAATTTCTTTCTATAGGATTGCCTTTCTCCCAGGGTATGGTATAACCCAAGCATTGTTTTGTGTGTCTAATTTCCTTACCTATACAGAACGTAGGCACACGATCCACCTTCTGTCTGTAGAAGCCCTAAAATTTCATTGACCATGTTATGGAGAAGCTACAAATGCTTAGATATGTTAATTCCTGTAGGATGCCATCTCCAAGTTGCTTCTGCCTAAAACTTGTCTGTGACTCATGGATCCCACCTTTGGGAGCATCGTGTTTTTCTGCCTAACTCCATGCTTGTTTCTTTTGTCTTCCCATTGATATTAGGAGCTCCTGAGGTTCTGCCAATTTGGTGGAGGTTAGTGCTTACTGTGTATAAATACAACTGGCCATTTGCTGACATTTGTTAGCACCATTTGTTAGCGTTTGCTGCATGTAAACACATGTCTGGCACCTGCTGTTGTCCATTTCAGTTTATGGTTTGTTTCCCTGTGGAAAACTGAAATGGACAGCACAGCATTAATTCTGGGCTACTGGTTTACATGAAAACTAACAGGAGGCAAGCGTAACCCACCTAAGGAAGCTCCAAATAGTCATAACAGGTTCACCAATGGTGGAAATTATATTTTAAGGTGGATATTCAATAATTTTTTAAAAACACCACTTAACTATGTAGCAGGTTGGTAGGTTTTCTAGCTTATTTAATTATATTTTATCATGTAAATATTATCAGTTTATTAAATTATTCTCAGAGTTTTTAAAGATGAGGCTGAAGCAAGGAATAGGTTCAGAATAAAAGGTTTTACTTATGATCGCTCCATCTATAATTCATCTTGTAGGTCTTTACTATTTTAATGGGTGATACCAGGGGCCTCATTCACTATTAATTTCACAAAGAGCAAGGGGGAAGAATGACAATGTTTTTATATTTATATATCAATGCTAAAATTATCTCAATTGTGCTTTGGAAAAAATGTACACACATTACTTTCAGAAATCATACATCGTTTCACCAGCACAAGCTCCAAAGAAGTTAAAGTCTTTTAATAATAATAATAAAAAAAATAGCATTTAATTAAAGAACATCTTACTTTTAAACTAAATAAATGTAATCCGTCATACAGGCCTATGCTATCAGTGAGATGGCTCTTTGAGAAAGAAAACTTACTGAATCTGATGAATGAATACCAGGATGAGAACTGACTCTGGTGGAAGATAATATATTTTGGAGTCCAAAAGGTTTGTATTTTAATTCTTGATTACCATTTAAATAAAAAAGAACCTCCAACATTTATATGTCTTTCAGGACCTCTGCTTCCTACAGCTTTGTGAAATGAGGTCGAAAATACCCAAATTTCAGTACATTTTGCTATTGTTTTATTATTTGTTTATTGGCTTGTTTTTAGGAAGGGATAAAGAAAATATACAGTACTGTGTGGCATCTGTTAGTCTACTATTGCTTGATGATTGTTGTTTACTTGGATGAATATAGAATCTCATCCAGGAGGTGTGGGTCAAAAAGAGACTGGCTACCATAGTCAGCTAAATGGTAGGCGTTGCTGGGCCCAGAGAGATCTGTCAGTGCTCTTATGTTGGGGGGACAGGAAAGTGATACATGAGCAAAAAGGTACAGAAAGAGCTGTGCAAATCAACGAGACACCGAGTAAGAAAACACAGATCAGTGGTAAGTGTCACAGAATGTTAGCATAAGAGAGGCATGAGCCGAGAAAATACAAAAGCAAACAAGATAAATATAAAAGGGGTACTGAGTGAGAGAATGTACTTTAACAATAACAAGATGAGGGTAACCACACTATGGGAAGAAACATAACAGAAACAGTG
This sequence comes from Loris lydekkerianus, assembly GCA_963574355.1. Lineage (NCBI taxonomy): Eukaryota > Metazoa > Chordata > Mammalia > Primates > Lorisidae > Loris > Loris lydekkerianus. The sequence goes on from CAUYPK010022919.1 coordinate 24,781, forward strand.
CGGACACATGTACATTACAGTGTCCTCTCCACGCCCCCATAGCTAGTGAGATTTGGACACCACGACATATCAGGGATAAACCATATGAGGTAAGAAGCTTTCCTGGCCACCCAGCAGGAAGATGGCCAAGAAAAGAAGAAGAGACAATGTCGGAAGGAGGAGAGTGAAGGCAGGAGAAATACGGATGACACAGAAACCCCAGAGCCACCATCCACTAGGACAGGGGTCCCCTCCTACCTCTTTTGGAGCGGACTACGTCTGCTTGCTGATTAGAAACCCAGCAAGACCCCAAGGCCACAATCTGCTCAGACATGTGCCTGCTCTTAACCCCTTGAAGAGTGAACTCTTGCTTTAATAAACTTAGCTTCTTGCTTCCTTCCTCAAGCTGTTTCTTTTTTTCATTCTTTGATGGCAAGAACCAAGGCCTTCAACAGCTGAGAAAACTCTGATAGAAGATTGAACATTCATTACCTAACATTAATAAAGGGATGCCATGAAGTTAAGCATCTTTAGTTGGTGAAATTCTCCTCTGCATTAATCATCTCTGGCTGCCAAAGACCGGGTGGCTTTACACAACATGAATCTATTTTCTCACAGTTCAGGAGGCTAGAAATAGCCAAACAATGTCCAAAATGGTCAGTTTCTCACGAAAACTGTCTTCTTAACTTGACATGGCCAATTTAAATTATTCTTACAGTATAGGGCAAACAAACAAACAAACAACGACAACAAAAACCCCTCTGGTTTCGTTTTACATCACACAGGACCTTAATCCGATTGTATTAGGGCCCCTCCCTGACTTTATTTAAAATAGTCACTAGACTGGGCAGTGACTGTGGCTTAGTGGATAGGGTGCCAGCCCCATATACCGAGGGTGGCGGGTTAAAACCCGGCCCCAGCCAAACTGCAACAAAAAATGGCTGGGCATTGTGGTGGTGCCTGTAGTCCCAGCTACTTGGGAGGCTGAGACAAGAGAATCGCCTAAGCCCAGGAGTTACAGGTTGCTCTGAGCTGTGATGCCACAGCTCTCTACTGATGGTGATAAAATGAGACTCTGTCTCTATAAATAAATAAATAAATAAATAATAAAATAAAATAGTCACTAGAGCTTCAATAGATGAATTTTGGAAGGACACCATTCAGTCCATAGTACTCTAGATTATTCATCCATAATTGCCCTAAATATCATCACAATTGTCCTTATGAGATAAAACCGAAAAGCTATTTACACAGGAATAGAAAGCAATGTACAAATGAAAGCAAGATAGAAATGACATTGCCACAAGCCCTGGAATGCACAGGCAACCATCAGAAGCCAAAAGACATGTAGAACGGACTTTCCGCTAAAGCCCCCAGATTTCAGATTTATAGCCTACAGATGTGTAAGAGAAAATGTTCCTGTTGTTCTAAGCCATCAAATTGGTGGCAATCTGTTACAACAATAATAGGAAACTAAAACAACTACTCTTTACATTAATTTAGAATCTGGGCCAGGTGCGGTGGCTCACGCTGTAATCCTAGCAGTCTGGGCGGCTGAGGCTAGTGGATTATCTGAGCTCACAGGCATGATATCAGCCTGAGCAAGAGAAAGACCCCATCTCTTAAAATAGCCAGGCTGTGGAGGGCACTTGTAGTCCCAGCTACTTGTCAGGCTGAGGCAAGAGAATCACTTGAGCCCAAGAGTTTGAGGTTGCTGTGAACTGTGATGCCACAGTACTCTATCAAAGGGCAAAAAAGTGAAACTCTGTCTCAAAAAATATTAATAATAATAATTTAGAATGTATTAGAGAGTCATTTTCCTAGCTCTTGAATATATTTCATGATCGCGTGCAAAGCAAAATAATTTAATAGCCCCTTAATAAGATATCCAAGATCTACCTTATCTTTCTGATGAATAAAAGTACCTAAAGTCTCAATCTTTTGAATAGTACTCAAACATTACAAACGTATGATAAAATAAACTGTTTTCTAAACATATAAAACAATAATCACTAATGGGATATTGGTCAAATCAAGAATTCTGGAATAAATGATACATCTTTGTCTTCTTCCTTGGCCTGGTAAAGACAGCATGCATATTTCATACACGGGTTTTTGTTAATTTAATTTTATTTTTCCTTGAGTTGGTGAGTATTTTTAATATATAACAGGAAGAAATTAGAAGAGGTGATGTGTAAAGTTTTATCTCTAGCAATAGAAATACCCAGAAGAATTAACAGGAAGGGTGAATGTGGCACACATGGGAAATAGCTCTGAGTCTGGTCTCACAATTGTCCTCACAGTAATAATGTGTGGGGGTGTGTGTGTGCGCATTTATAAATATCTAATTTCCTACTTGTATCCAGAATTCCTACAAATTAATAAGTAAATGAGAAAATTTAAATAAGAATAGATAAAGGCATACATAGTTATGTTTACAAGAGAAGAGAAAAAGAAATCAATTATAAAATTAGGAAGAGAAGGCTTTATCCCATTAGTAACTAAGGAAATGTCATTTAAGACCCAAGTGGACTAGCATTTTATAAAAGATGAAGTAAATTAAGGCTTAAAATAACAAGATGTGTGTGTAGGTGGAACAACAGTGATACATCCTTGATAGTTAAGCAAAATAAATTTCAAACACCTATTTTTTTGGAAAAATTGTTGGTATTGGCCTTTGATCTTGCTATTCCATTCTACTTACATATTCTAGGCTACTTGCCTAGGGCTACATTCAGAGGTATGGGACAGAGGGGTCATAGTTGTATTTTTTTATAATATCCAAAGCTGAATTACCCTAACTGCCTATCAATAGGGGAATAGATAAAGAAATAATAGAGTTATCTCATACATCAAGTCAGTAGTGAAAATTAATAGAACTACTACTACAAGGAACAAACATGGATATGTCATAGAAATAAATAGCTAGCGGAAAAATTGTTACAGAAAATTCCAGAATATTAATATTTTTCTGATAATAAAGATAATCAAAACTAGCTATATTCCCCAAATGCAAATGTCTTCAGTGGAATCTACACACACACACACCCCCACACACACACACAAAGCTTGGAGTTGATAAACACAAAATTTAGGACAGAAATTGTGCGTGAATACCCAACTAATGTCAGTAATACCGATAATGCCCTAAATTGTGCCTTTATTTTGGTTGGTAGATTCACATATGCTCGTTTTATTATCTATACAACCGAAATAATAACATAAAATATTAAAATGTCAATTACAAAATATGTTTATTGACATGCCAACAATTCCTACTCTGTTAAAATAAAACGGTTCACAACACAATATGCATAGTAACATCCTGGGGAAATGTATAAAAGTGGGTATGTGCAAAATACAGTTTATGACATAATATAGGTAAGGTAACCTTTTTCTCCTTCAAGGGATTATACATTTTTTTTTTTGTTCTTTTAAAAATTCCTTGCTCTATGCCACATATTTTTGCCTAAAATATCACAGTCTGTATTTCTAAACTATGAAAAATTATTAAAAAAGGTAAAATAGTACATGTAAGTGCAAAGTTAATTTTAGTCAAAAGAATTTTAATTTATGGTACCGAGGAGTTGAGACTAGAAACTATCCTTGAAAACTACTTTAAAGGATGTGCTTGGACTTTACATGGGGAAAAAAGAAGTTAGAGAAGATTCAGATTTTAGGTAATAAATAATAATAATAATAGAAATTATAATAAAAATTTTCTTCAAACTTCTCAACTTATTAATATTGTGAAAGATAAGGTTTATGCAAATTAAAAATAGTACATGGGGGGAGGAGACAAGATGGCTGCTGAAGCCAGCTTTCCACAGAGGCTCGCGTCCAGAAGGAGAGTTAAAGGACAGAAATTTAGCAAATAACCTGGCAGATTAGAGCTGCTCCAAGAGATACGGTTGAGGAGAACTCACATCATCCCTACTGAGGCAAACTGCGACCCCAAGGATACAAACAAAAGGTACAAAATCCATCACCGAGGGACAGGAGTCCCCTCCCCCATGAGAACGGCTTGGAGTACCCATGAATACTAAGAAAATAAATTTTTCTGTGTTTTAAACTTAATTTCTACAAACCAAAGTTGTTAATAAATAATAAAATAAAAGGAACATAAATAACAGCATACACAACTTATGGAAGAGTAAATTATTCTAAATTAATTATGAGAAATACAATATTAGTGCTTCCAAAGTATTTTGCAGAAGAATATTACTATATAAAACTGAATTACTAATGACCCCCTTATTAATAAATGTTAATATTAATATTTCAAAATGACATAAATCCTTTCTTACATCAGAAGGGCCCATTTATTAATAATTTATTTTCTTATATTAATACTTTCTGAGGAATTGTCAGTCAATATATTATTTATGTACAGCAGAGTTGCTGAACATTTTAAGAGCCTACAGTAATTCAGAAACCTGATAACATACATGTTTATAAAAGTTTGTGATCCATATTTATAAGAATCGTGTGCTAATGGAACAGCACATGCTTATGTTGGATTAAATCTTAAAGTATGACTTTAATTTAGAATGGGGTGAAGACTTTGGTTTAAAACCTCAAAATGTTTCCAAAAGGAATGTATTAATTTACATTCCCACCAGCATCTGCCATAAGGAGATTTATTTTCTTCTGAGTAGATACCTAGTAATGTGATTGCAGGATCTAATGGGAAGTCTATTTTTAGTTCTTTGAAGATTCACCATAGACTAGTGATCAGAATATACAAAGAACTGAAGCAAATCTACAGCAAAAGAGCAAACAACTCCATCAATAAATGGCCAAGCAATATAAACAAAACCTTTTCCCAAGAAGATGGACAGATAGCTAAAAACATGAAAAAATGCTTATTGTCTCAAACCATCAGAGAAATGCAAATCAAAACCACCTTTATATATAACCCAACCCATATCTCAAGTTCCCAAAGTTGCATATCAAGGCATGGGTGCAGAGAGAGGGGTACACTTATGCATTGTTGGTGGGATCGCAAACTACTATAACCTTTTTGGAATGAAGTATAAATGCATTTCGTGACTGTATGCATGGTCAACAATGGAAGAACTTCAGAAAAGTAAATGAGAGAGTCTTGTTTCCTTTCCCTTGCTAAGTTTAGAAGGATTTCTACAGATGACCATTGATGTGACATGCTTGACGTTCTCTCTCCAATTTCACAAAATTTAATTTAATACATCATGTCATATTTTTTCTTTTAGTGGTCCAAGGCTTATTTTCTAGAACATGATTGCTAATTTAGTCATTACTACCCATTACATCATTGTTATTATCTCATTCCTTTCATTCCTCAAGAAAGACTAGTCTTAATTATGCCCATTGTATGAATGTATCTTTTTACTCTTCATTCAAAGAACAGCCATAAACTATCTGCAATACAATTGTTTTTCAGACTGAGTATCACTTACCCTTCCCCACCATCTTTTAACCATGCTGACTGGCATCTTCCACCACCTGGTCATGGGAAAACTTTGGCTCTGAGATTAGGTAACTTCTCATGGGGATCTAACATAAAGCCAGCAAAGAGTCAAGATGGCCACTAATTCATGTAGTCCCTGAAGCGTCAGCAGTCAACCAAATCATAAATTCTTGAATACATAATTAGTATTCAGTAAAAAATTGTAGACATTTGCATCACCATAGGAACATAATTTGTGATAACCCAAGACATGAAGATTATATCAGCTCTTGACATCCTGCTATATTCCTCTGTAATAAAAATTTAAATGAAAACTCAATAACAAGTCAAATTTCTCTCAAATGGTGTGTTTTTTCTAGATTTGTCAAAATCTCAGCAGTGAGAGTTGCACCAGGGGCTCGGTGGATAAGGCACCTGCCCTATATGCCAAGGGTGGTAGGTTCAAACCCAGTCCTGGCCAAACTGCAACAAAAAATAGCCAGGCATTGTGGCAGGCACCTGCAGTCCCAGCTACTCGGGAGGCTGAGGCAAGAGAATCATCCAAGCCCAGGAGTTGGAGGTTGCTGTGAGCTGTGACACTACAGCACTCTACCAAGGTGATAAAGTGAGACTCTGCCTCTAAAAAAAAAAAAAAAAATCTCAGCAGTGGGCCATGGGTGGCAGTCAAAGCCTTTTTGAAGAGATTTTCTATAATTTTTTCTGGCTAATTAATTAGTTAAAATTTCAAGATTACCACTCCCTCTGGGTATTTTATGTTTTAAATTAACCACTTGAATTGGTTTAGACAATAATAAAGGTTTCCATTTTGCATGCCATATTAAGCAAGATAAAGAGCAGATTTATACTACGTCGCTTTTCCAGATAGTTTGGGTAGAGGAAGACAGTCCTAGTCACACAACCATGAAATTCAATAATACATAGTGACAGGAGTGAGCAAGAATTGTGCATAACTTTCCTTTATTATTTCTCTTTTCAACATTTAGTTGTCTGCACTATATTACCTATACCGTAACTTAATATATTTATATTGTCTTTTTTTTTATTCATTAGTAGGTTTAGGAGTAATGTTTCTTTAGTTTATTCTGCATAGAATTCTTTGGGCTTCCTGATTTGTGTTTTTCAGCAATTCTGGTATGTACCTAACCTGTTGTATTTTTGAATACCATCTCCTCCCAATTTCCTCTTCTCATTTCTTCCAGACATCTGATTAGATATTTAAAATTCTCTATCTCCAACCTCTGGACATTTTTTTCCTGTTGTTAACAGTTTCTATTTTATTTTTTCTTTACATTTTGCAACATTATACTTAATTTTTTTTTACTTTTATTATCTGGTTTAATCATTTCCCTTCCATTTATGGTGAATGTCCAGTTTAACTCATATAAATGAGTTCTTTTATTTTTCTGTGTCTTTCTCATATGTTTTTATTTCTAGAAATACATTTAGTGCTTAAAAACTATGTGTTGTCTTTCTCTTAGTATGTTACTTTATCATATTTCCAGTGTTCTCTTTTGTATAACATATTGCACATGTGTGTTTTATATACAGTATAAAAATTATGCTATCTTTAGCCTTTGGTAGTCTTTGACAGTCTAATTCTGCTTTAAGTATGATTCTGATTATTGCACATGGTAGCTTTTAAATTTTATTTTTTTTTAATTTATTTTTTCATTATGTAATATGTCCCTTGGTGTTGTCCGAGAGAAGCCTGGACATATATTGTATATAAAAAAGTTAATTGTATTTACTATTACAAATTACATGCAATACGTGCAAATTGAGTCCATTTAAACTACAACTTTAGAAATTTTAAGTCACCTGGGTCATGTGAATGTAAGTTTATAACTAGAAATGTGTAAAGAAATTTTTATTTTTTCTTTTCCTTTTATTTAGAACTAAAGTAACTATGGCCTTTGATGGAGTATTTTTTGTTTCTAATTTATCCAAGGAAGGTATTAATCTTTAGCATTTTGGATTATGTGTCACTTGAGTATTAGGGTTCAACTATTGTCTCTTACACTACCTCTCACAGCAACTGGATGGTGCACCAAGTGCACTTTCAAGAGCAATGGGGATCTCCAGATACCCCAGGTTTGGCGACCTCTCATATCTCTGAACTTGTCTCTCATTTTTATTTCTGGATTTTAAGAGGTTTTCATATAGTCCTGCCATCCAGTCAGGAACATTTTAAACAGACAATTGTCCAACATTTTGGATGTTTACTACTGGAAGATATTTTTTATATGTCTCATTTATCAAAGGCTAAAAATTGTGCAGCATTTAGTACCATTACTGATAAAAGAACTCTTACAGAATACTGTGTAGTGCCTTTTTAAAAAATACATATATATATATATATGTATATATATACACATAATCTATACATAATCTATATATGTAATTAATTATAGGACATTTTACAATAATGTATTTGCTTAATTTGTAAACCTAGATAACAGAAAACCAAGACCAAGAAACTGTAAAAATAATATATATTCAGCACTTTTTTCCTCCTAATTATTTTTATCAATATTTTAAAATAGCAAATAGAATTGACATTCATTACAATTTTCCAAAGAACTTCTTATCTGTAAAATGGGCTCATGTTATTCAAGAGGGAATATGACATTACAACCACCGCACATAACAATTATATTAAAATGAGATGTGTATATATGTACAAGCAAAATCTTTGACAAAATTAATATCAAAATTTGTAAGAATATATGGAAGGATATTTTAAATTTCTGTAATTATTACACCAATTCTGCAATGAATAACTTTAAGTATTCATTGTTTATTTTTTTATCATCTAACCTCATTTTTTTTATTATTAGGGATTAATATGAGTGTACAGTGATGAGGTTACGTTATTTCTGTTTGCAAGGTTAAGTCCAGGGTCTTAGTTTTATTTGAGTCCTTCACTCAAGCAGTCTCCCAAATACTCCTACATTGTAACCAATAGGTGAGAACTTTCTTACCCCATGGTCCTTTCTTGAATTTCATTGTGTTTTTCTCTCATGCAGGCCTGTAGTTGTTAGCATACTACTTTCAGATTAATAGTGAATACATGAGACGCTTAATTTTCCATTCTTGAGATACTTTACTTAGGAAAATGTTCTCCAGATCCATCTGTGTAAACACCAAAGATGCAAAGTCTTCAGCTTTTTTATGCTCGAATAGTATTCCATGGCATATATGATAATTTATTAATCCATTCATGGGTTGATGGGTACTTGGTTTGTGCCCGCATACTTGTGATTGTGAATTAAACTACTACCAACATCTGAGTGCAAATGTCCATATGGTAACATGATTTTTTTCTTCTTGGTAGATTGATGTGATCTGTTTTCCTGAATCCTACAAATAAAAATCAATGTGAAACCTTAAACCTACAGCATTTATCTAGGCAGCATTATGTGACTAAAAATAAAAAATACCTTCTTTTAACCAATAATGTTTATTGTGCAACATTGATCATAACAGTCATCATATTCTAAATGATAAATTCTCTTTACTTTTTAAAAATATTAAGCACCAAGCATGATAATTGTTAGGTACACAAAAGGAATTTGTTTTGTAGTTATAACTCTTAGAAGAAAATCATATTATGAGAAAGATGTTGGGTAAGAAGAATATATACCCATAAAACTATCACAATTATACATTTCAGTGAGTAATACACAAAAATATTGCAAATGATTAAATTCATATATCAAATGTGCTATAGAGTATTTTAATTGGTATACTTTTAAATATTTTTACAATATTTATTAAACTAATAAATCCCTGATATATGAAAACCTGCCATAGCATTTATAGATATTCCTAATAAATCAGTGTTTCAATTGTTAATCGACTACAATCAAGATATATTGAATGGGTGCTTTTATAGGCATTTTAAATTTATTAAGATCCTTTTTATAAATGATAAAATACAAAGTCAATTTTGTTTTAGAGAATGCTTCAAAACAATATGTTATTTTTATGGTGGCTAACATACATATTCTTAACTGAACAAATTGAAGAAAGAAAACTGCAGATAAAATTGTCACTTAGATAAAATGTTTGCAATGAAGTTTTGTGTGTAGTAGAAAACTGTTTTATATATGCCTGTCATAATGCTGTGTTTGCAGTTCAGTAAATATATAGCTTACGCCAAATAACTATGTCAGCAGTTGATTACAGATCAATATGTTCAAAGTACTGCTGAGTGCGGAATTAAGAAAAGTTCTGTTTCAGAGACAAATAATATTGATGACTCAAGAAAGCTGTTTTATTTAGGCTATACTTCTGATGTTCTATAAAATAGTTCATTATGTGGGCTATACTATCTGCATTTTAAATCACTGCTCAGTCAATTAACCCATTCATTTGTAAATTTTTATTTTATTAAACTTCTATATAAAATATATTTAAATGTAGTTTTATTTTAATACCCTTAAATTAAATAAATATGCCAAGGATGTAGGCAAAGTTATTATTTCTTAACACTATTACTCAAGATATTTTTATTTCCTTTAATGTTGAGATTTTCAGTGCTATTGTGTATGATATTGCAATTCAGTGAATTCACCAACTAGTGTAAAATGTTTCTTGTAATATACTATTTCTTTGGGTTTAAATACCATGGTTTTTTAAAATTTTTCATGAAATGTGAACAGATATCTTGCAACATTATTGATTGTGTTAAATTATTTTAGAAGCGTTTTTAAATAAATGCTATAATTATATTAATTTAAATAACATACTATATTAATAATTAATATTTTTCATGAATAATTTACTTTTATAGACATAGTTTTCTTATCTTCCCTAATGACTTTCTTATCACTAGAAAGTCTTTCATTATTGAATTTTCTTACAATTTCTTACAATTTCATATTTCTTCTTGTGTATTTATGATGACCTAATGAAATTTATAAGTTATTCATGACATCACTTGATTCTTAAAGCAGGTAAGAGATGTTAAAGTCACTATCACAATTTTTATGGGTTGGAAAACCTATTCTGAGATGATAAACAGCTTCCTTTTATGAGGCAGTGATGTGAATAACAATGAAAGATTTGACATGAAGTACTTCTGACAACAGTACTACATATGCTGTTTTCACCGTATTTAATTGAACAAGAGTACTTGAATTTGAATTTTTGCCATAACATGTTTCTAGATTTAGTCTTGTTAAGAGTTAAACATAAAGTAATGCCACGGGCAACTGGAAACACACAATTCAGCTCTCACATTGTAGACAGTATGCTAAGCCCTGACTTCTGAGATGGCAGACTATAGTGAGGATCTGTCCTTTACATAATGTTAAAGAGCAGGTTGGGTGTGGTAGGAAGGGAAGTATTGCTCCTTCATTTCTGTCTTCTTCAGGAGCAGGAATTTTCTACTACTTTTATAACATATTTGAAACACTGAAAGTTTTGTCCTAAAACTTGGAAAGCATACCTAGTCTGTTCTCTACCTGGTAAAATTATAATACATTTCTCTCTTAAAGCCTTGTCATCTCATTTGAATGCTGCCAAGCAAGGCAAGTAGTCCTGTCTGCTCTGACACCTAGAGATCTCTTGGTTGCTTTCCCCCCCTCCCCCAACCTATACACACATCTTTTAAATATACCATTTCACTCCATATTTTTAAAAGCCAATTTACCATTTCTGCATAAATACTTACATCAACTATGCCTGATGGATTCTAGAAATGTTAATTGAGTTGTCATAGACCAATTTCCAATTTGCTGACCTCCCACACACCTTCCTGGCAACAGAAAGGAAAAATATGGACAGTGCCATGTGCATGAAAAGTGATGATGGAAAAATGGATTAGGGAAAATGTTCAACAAAGAAAGTGAAAAAAAAAAATACTGCTCAAAGTGATTTCTAGTCATGAGTTAAATGCTAGAAACAAAATGCCACATATGTACAATACAATAATACCCAATGTACTTAATGATATTTAATCATTATTATTGTAAAATACAATATATTGGATGCAGAGTCTTGTCTTTGTAAAGTTTATCATGAATTTTTTATTCTAAATTATATACTTTATTTACCATGTTATTCACATTATATAGATATATATAGGTTATAATGAGTTATTTTTGCAACTTCATCACAAATAAATGTAACTTCCCTAAAATTTCCCATTTTCATCATCTCATCTCTATTAAAAATTCATTCACAAATGAAGTGTCCAAATATATTAAAATTAATGGTTATAATATTCAAGGGGGTTATTAAATAATGTCATTATAATAATTTTGTGAATATACCAAACCAATACTAGTTGGAAGTTGGGGTACAAACTATAATGTAAACAATGCATATGAATAATTATATACAAAATAAGGCATGCTTTCTAATATTCAACAAGTTTTAATCATTTAAGAGTAATACATCTTGATCTGAAAGCTCTAAAGATACCTGCAGTGCATCTTACAAGGGTACATGTGAAACTTAGTAAATGTAGAATATAATTGTCTTAACACAATAACTAAGAAAATGCCAGGAAGGCTATGTTAA
>CAUYPK010022922.1:0-127819 GCA_963574355.1 Loris lydekkerianus
TGTTTTCCAGATATATGATCATATCATCTGCAAAGAGTGAAAGTTTGATCTCTTCTGACCCTATGTGGATACCCTTGATCGCCTTTTCTTCCCTAATTGTGATGGCTAAGACTTCCATTACAATGTTAAAAAGCAGGGGACACAATGGGAACCTAAAATCACATTATAACAAAGACATCTGTACCAGAATGTTTATTGCAGCCCAATTCATAATCGCTAAGTCATGGTAGAAGCCCAAATGCCCATTGACCCATGAATAGATAAATAAATTATGGTATATGTACACCATGGAATATTATGCAGCCTTAAAGAAAGATGGAGACTTTATCTCTTACATATTTACATGGATGGAGCTAGAACATATTCTTCTTAGCAAAGTATCTCAAGAATGGAAGAAAAAAGTACTCAATGTACTCAGTCTTACTATGAAACTAATTTATAGCTTTCTTATGAAAGCTATATCCCAATTATAGCCTAAGAAGAAGGGGAGGGGAGGGGATTGTTGGATGGAGGGTAATTGGTGACCACACCTACAGTGTATCTTACAAGGGTACATGTTCAATTTACTAAGTGTAGAATATAAATGTCTTAACACAATAAGTAAGAAAATGCCATGAAGGCTATGTTAACCAGTTTGATGAAAACATTTCAAATTATATATAAAATCAGCACATTGTGCCCCATGATTGCATCAATGTACACAGCTATGATTTAATAATAAAAAAAAAAAAGAGTGAGAGTAGACCAGGTATTATTTAGTTCGTGCAAGCTGTCATGTGCAATCATGTAATTTTAAGATGCATAGTTGGTACTTTTAGCTCAAGATTTATTTCTAGCCTGATGGATGTGCACCTTGGCGCCTATGGAGTATAACCAATCTATTCATGAACCAGGTTTCCCCACTCATTATCTGTAATGATAATAATGATAATGATGAAGTTGGTGGTAGAACTTCTAACTAACTCCTCTTTAGGCCTCCTATAAGCCAGACACTGCGCTGGTTCTGAGGACTTCTCATACATTAACCCATTTAATTCTCATAACTCTATGAGCTCAATTAATACAATAATTCCCATTTTGCAGATGCAAAAATGGGGATTTATGTTTCTTGCTCAAGTTCACGCAATTCATTAGCTATTCACAAAGTCATTTTTTGAGGCTGGCTCCAGAGACTACAGCTACACTAAACCATAATGCCCCATTCTTTTATCTCTGCATATTATTTGAACTCTTCAGGTCCCCACAGAAACACAGGAAAACCGACATAGAGGAAAATGGGGGCATGTCATCCCATGTGTTTTCAAATTTAGCATCATGGCTGAGAAACCCATGAGTCTCCAAGGAGGTCTTGTCTGAGTCTTGGGTGAACTGTCTTCAGAGAAGTGTTCTTTTGCTCCTTCTGGTGTCCAGGTGATGTTATCCACTGAAAACCATTTTTTTATGTTATCCCTTTTTTTGTTGTTTCCCAAGTCATGTACGTATTTTTGGTATGAAGCCCTAAATTATGTGGAAAATTTCTTGTTTATAAATTCTCAGTGAACAGCTTTTCCCCACTTATAATACAGGTCAAAACAATCAAGCTTTCTCTTATTTGTTGTTTGCCAAGGAATGAAATTTCTCTAGTTCACTCTTTACGCAAGACTGTGTCCCTTTAGGGTCCGCATTTTGGGGAGATCTCTGTTCTATTAGTCCATGGTGCGTAAACCCAAGACTTTACTACCAACTGCTAATGACATCTGTGAGTCACTCCTTTGAGAAGCCAAAGAAAGTGTCAATCTAAGCTCACTAGACATATCAGATTATTCTTCCTTTTGGACTTCTATTGAAATCTCTTTCTTTCCCAGAAGTTACATTTTACATGCAAATAGCTTTTGGTTATACTGCAGCTAGACTTCAGGAGTTCTATAGCAAAACAGTTTTAAGATTATCTAGTTGCAACATTGCCAGCAATGGGAGTGACCTAAGTTTAATAATTGCACAAATATTTAGAATGAAATAGTCAGGGGGAAAATACTTTACTATGATTATAACAAAATACTTTTGAAACTTGCAAGTTATTTACAGCTAAATTTTCATTTTCCATTTGAAATGACTTATATTATCTTTCTATCATCATATCATGGAAGTCCATATTCTCTGAAAATATATTTAAGTATTTAAGTAAAAGACATTTATTTAAAATGGTGCCATCTCTTCTGCAATTCAGGCTTGTGCAATTTTTTAAGGAAAATTATACAAACTTTTCCATAAACATTTTTAAAAACATGTTTGCTATAAAGGAATACCTGAGGCTGGGAAATTTATAAAGGAGAGAAGCTTATTTGGCTTACAGTTCTTGAGGCTGTGCGAGAAGCTTGGTACCAGCACCTGATTCTGGTGAGGGCCTCAGGCTGCCTCCACTCATGACAGAAGGGGAAGGGGATTCTGCCTGCGCAGGGAGCACGTGGAGTGAGAGGCAGCAAGAGAGAGTGAGGTGGGGGAGGACTTCCAGGCCTTTTTTTAATTGCTGGGGTATCATTGAGGGTGTGATCTACAGCACCCAGACGTCTGGAAAATAGGAGAATCCCTTATACTCATCACCAGTTAGAGTGTTGAATTGAACATAAGTTCCCTTCCCACTTTAACACCATCTACCTTTATGTTTCTACTTGTTGAGCCTCTCCTAGAACCAAAACTGAGCTACCTTCTGAAGAGGACACGTGGGATGATGCTGCTGCTGCTGACAGCAGCTAACAGGTACTGAGCACTCCTATTTAGTCTTCACAAATAGCTATGGGGTCAGTACCATTATTATCCCCACTTGACAGATAAGGAAAGGAAAGCCAGAGAGATAAGGTAACCTACCCACGTTCACACAGCTGTGAAGTGACAGAGCATAATGTCAAGATATTAAACTTCCCATATATTCCAACTGTGGAGACAAGACTAATCCACATGTAATAACAAGAGGGGGGGAAATGGCATAGAGTTAAATTGTGCAGTATAAATGTTAAGCTTTTGAGAATGAGTCAAAAAACTACTGCATGTGGACCCAAACCAGCCCATTGTCTGTTTGTATAAATAAAGTTTTCTTTAAAAAGGGACAAAAAATAATAATAAAAACGTGTTTGCTCAAATTTGTTCTAGTTAACAGTCATTTAACATAATTTGAGTTTTAATTAATTTTTTTATTACAGCATATAAAAGCAAATAAATTGGACCATTTTTAAAACTCTTGATTTTGCAGAAATAGGCAAATGGAGTGTGCCAGAGGAAAGCAATTAGAGTATTTACAGTGACAAAATAGTTCCCTAATTTTCTTGGCTTTCCCTCCCTTCCTTCATGGGAAAGAAAAAAAAAAAAAAGATATGTGTTGAGTCCAACATATGTGTCAGCTATTCTGCTAGGAATGGGGTTATACTATGTACAAGTGGCAAACCTAGAGGCAGACTTTGCTCCTGCTGAGCTTAGAGTTTGTAGGGAAAATGAGCACCTGTAACATCCTGTGTGAGGATGATGATAGAGAGAGTTAGTTGTCAAACCCATACAAAAAGTATTTGACCTGCTAGGATGAAGGCAGGATGGCAAAGAAGGAATTAGATTGGCTTTGAGAGGAAGGTCTGAGCCACATCTTATATGGGATTTACCCAGTAAAGGGCAAAAGCAGGGATTAGATTTAGAAAGGATGTTCAGCAGGAGATCATGTGAGCAAAGGAAGAGATATGACTAATAATCTGATGTACAGGATGTTGGTTGTAATTGGGTTATAATGAAAAGAGTGTTAGGAGAAGTCCTGGGAGTCAGGGCAATAGACAGGCAGAGGGGTTGTATATACGTTCTTGGAGGTTGGGCTTTATTCAGTATGCGTTAGTGGGACACTGAAAAGAGAACTAATGTGACTAGAATTTGAGTTTTGGTTACATTATCATGACTGTATGTAAAATGAAGACCATTTTTACATGGGTAGTATTAAGGAAGACAAATAGGAAAATTATTTGAAAAACGCGTCAGAGGCAAAACCTATACACATGTGACAATTGATGTGAAGTGGGTTAGTGAAGTAAAGAGAAGATGTAAAGAAGAATCCCGGTTTCCAGTTATACATCCAGTTATGTATCCAGTAGATACAGTGCTGCCAATTGAGAGAGAGAGAAACTTCAAGGATATGTTTGAGGTAAACACAGTTGTGTTTTATATCTGTTGAATTTCCCAGAAGGAAACATCCAGTAGGCAGCTGGATTTCTGAGTCTGTAGCTGATGGCAGAGACACGTGTGGCAACTAGAGGTTGGGGAGTTTGAATGTGTGTATAATCTCTGAAAACATTTAAAAAGATGAGATTATACAGTAGGGGTTTGCTGAGTAATGCTCTATGAGGAACATGAATATGCTTACGGATTTTATGGAAAAGACAATTCACAAAAAAGGCAAATAATTTCATAAGTATGAGAACCAGAAGGGTGTGATGTCAGGGAATGCTCAGCCAGGGATGGTCAAAATAAAACAAAGACTGAACTGTTTCTGCTGAATTTGGAAATTCAGAGGTCGTTTGTGAACTTTGTCAGAATCATTTCCATGGCGGAATAAGAAAGAAAGCCAGGTTCAAAGAAGTTGAGAAATGAATGGGAGACAAAACAGAATAAATGCTTCTTGTTTGAGAGAAGGTAAAATAGACCAAATGGTGGACATTGGGAGAAGTGGAGACAGTAGATGTTTTCCTTTGGATGAGAGAGAAAAGCCCAAATGTTGGCAAAGTGAAAGAAAACAGAAAAAAAGAAAGACATTGACAATGCAGGCAATGGACCTCTCCCAAGTGTAGGTGTGGACAGACAGAGGAGGCAGATGCTGTCTGCTGCATGTTCTCAATGCACAAAGGTAGCATCCATCAGCCCAGAGCCCACAGGCTGGCACAGTGTTTTGACACAGGTTATTAAAATGAAATGGATTCAACCTGATGAGATGGCCACACCTAACTCGCTTGTATCCCCAGACTTGACATGTATGTTTTGTACAATTTTGAGATTCAAGAGGATCTGAATTTTCTCTTGCGTTCTGCTTTCCTGGACATGTTTGAGTGTATACATTTTCACTTGGCACACCAGCTCCTTTCTTCTGTGCTGTTTAAATTTTCATGATGTAAATTTTCATGGATCACTTTTATAATCAGGAAGAATGTTGAGTGTTTTCATTATGACCCACAAAATTAACAGGCTAGGGAAGCTAAAGAAAAACATTTGATTAGATTCACTGAGCAGAAAATGAACAGAGTTTTTCTTTGTAACATTAATGCAGAAGGTAACATACAGAAAAAAGGTAGACAAACCTTAAAGGCAAATAAAGTCTAAGCAATCACTGGAACTAACCAGTTTTTATTTTTGTTTTTGTTTTTTCTTTGCACTACTTATTTTTAGGGCTTATAGACAAACCTATTTCTAGTAGTCCAAGATTTATTTACTTTTTAATTTTTCATTGGTAGGTGATTAATTTTATTTTATTTTAGTTTTTATTTTAAAATAGTAAGGGGTGTAAATGTTTTAGTTACATGCCGGGCTGTGAATGTGCCCATCACATGAATAGTCCTCATTGTTCACCTTGGGTGGTATTTTCCCCTCCCTTATGCCCCCACCTCGTTTTATTTCCAAAGATTTTTACTTGTGTTTACATTGATTAGTTCCAATTTATTAGCAAGTACACCTGGTGTTTCTTTCCCCATTTTTGAGATATTTCACTTAGTTTTATGGTGCCCAATGACTCCCAAATTGCTGCAGAAGGCATTAACTCATTTCTCTTTATGAATAATACTCCATGGTATATATAATACCCTAAATTTTGTTAATCCACTCATGAATTGATGGACAGTGAGGTTGATTCCACATATTTGCAATTGTGGATTGTGCTGCGATAAACATTTCAGCGCAGGTGTCTTTTTGACAAAATGACACCTTTTCACTAGATAATCTAGTAAATCACTGGATCAAATTATAGGTTGACTTTTAGTTCTTTGACAAATCTCCATATTCTTTTCCATAGAGTCTGCATTAACTGGCAGTCCCACCAACAGGGTCTGAGCATTCTTTTCTCTCTGCCTCTGTGCCAACACCTACTATTTTGGGACTTTTTAATAAAAACCATCTACTAGGAGTTAGGTGATATTGCACTGTGGTTTCATTTGCACTTCCCTGATGGTTAGTGATGTTGAGCATCTTTTGAACAACTTTTGTGTTTCAACTTGTGAATTGCAGACAACATGCTGATAGAGGAGGCTGTTTTTCTTATCTGTAGTGTCAGATATCATGAAATTATGCATGAGCCTTTTCTTTTTTTTTTTTTTTTTGCTCATCGGCTCTCCTTAGTGTTTGAGTATTTAATATCTGCCACAAGACAATTCTAATGATTCCAATGTGCAACAGAAGAAAAAAAAAATAGTTTAGATGCCCCTGGACGTCTTTTACCCACTCTCTAATGGGTTTGTTTGTTTTGTCCATGCTGATGTTCTTGAGTTCTTGTAGATTGTAGATATTAGGCTTTTATTGAATGTGTAGCTTGTGAACATTTTCTCCCACCCTGTCTGTTGTCTTTTTCCTGTTAACTATTCCCTTAGCTGGGCAGAAGCTTTTTAATCTAATCAGGTTCGGTTTACTTATTTTTGTTATTGCTGAAATTGCCATTGGGACCTTAGTCATAAATTCTTTGACTACACAAATGATGTAGAAGAGTTTTCTCCATATTTTCTTCCAGAATTCTTATAGTTTTGTTTTACATTTAAATATTTTATCCATCTTGAAATACTTTTGTGGCTAGGAAGAAACAGGGATGTAGTGTCATTTTTCTGCTTGTTGCTATCCAATTTTCTCTGTGTCATTTATTGAATAGGGCTTCTTGTCAAAGACCAATTGGCTATAGGTAGATGATTTTATATCTGGGTTCTCTCTTCTGTTCCATTGGCCCATGAATCTATGTTTGTACCAATACCATGCTGTATTGCTTATTATATATCCTTAAAGTATAGTAGATGCTGCCTTCATGGAACTGGATACATCTGTCAGGTACCTTCCATCCTAACTAAACTGAGTGGCATGAGCTGTCACGATCCTGCTTCTGTGGTATTGTTAAACAAGCTTCTGATGCATTAGGAAATCTCAATTCTTTTGGTCAATATATAGATATTATCTCAACTCCACTGAAAAATTAACTTTTTATGCCCTCTGAAGCCTTTCTCACATAGTCCAATGAACACATCAATGCACTAACTTAATGAGTCTCACTTTCCTGAAATTGTGTTATTTACAGTTCTATGAAAACAGTGTCTGTGTACACATTTAAGTATATATTGCTGGACAAAACTAAACATTCTTCAGGCGGTCTTAGCCGGTCTTTGCAGTCTCGCCGTTCTTCTGCCCTTCTCTATTCCAAGTGTAGCAACATTGAGGTGGTGTTGAGAAGTGAAAGGGAACAGTATCCGCCATTACTTTTCTTTCACAGGTCAAGAATTGCTTTTTGTTTTCTTTTTGTTTCCAGATATGGTGTATTTATTCAAGTTATGCAGCTTTGTAAAGAGGTAGAAAAGTGTTAATATGGAAGAGAAATGAAACTGGTAGCTGATAATGAGAAGGAATAGTTGAGGTGCAGGGGGAATAGGTGGTGGTTAGCCAGGAGGTGGGTCACAATTACTGCATCAGGAAGGTGACATAGGAATGTTTATCACCTGTGCCCAATACAGAGAGTTTTTGTTTGTTTGTTTTTGTTTTCTTGTGCAGATCTGCACAGGTGTAAGACAGAAGCCACAGGCTTCCAAGTCAGTTTTTGTTCTTCCTTTTTGTTGTTTTACACATTTGACAAAAGAACACTTTTTTTTCAAGTGTAGGCCTTATTCCATTATTTGTTCCTTATTTTGATTCCTAAGAAACCCAAACAAATGGCTCAGAGTAGAGACTTTTTTTTATTAATATTAAATCATATGAGTGGTGCCTGTGGCTCAGTGAGTAGGGCACAGGCCCCATATACCGAGGGTGGCAGGTTCAAACCCAGCCCCAGCTGAACTGCAACAAAAAAATAGCCGGGCGTTGTGGCGGGCGCCTGTAGACCCTGCTGCTCGGGAGGCTGAGGCAGGAGAATCGCGGAAGCCCAAGAGCTGGAGGTTGTTGTGAGTCCTGTGACATCACGGCACTCTACCTAGAGCAGTAAAGTGAGACTCTGTCTCTACAAAAAATAAATAAATAAATAAAAAAAATCATAGCTCTGTACATTAATGCGATCATGGGGCACCATACACTGGTTTTATAAACAGTTTGACGCATTTTCATCACACTGGTTAACATAGCCTTCCTGGCATTTTCTTAATTACTGTATTGAGACAATTATATTCTACATTTACTAAGTTTCACATGTACCCTTGTAAGATGCACCACAGGTGTAATCCCACCAATCACCCTCCCTCTGTCCATCCTCCCCCCTCCCTCCCTTCCCCGAATTCTTAGAGTAGAGACTTTTAAAATTCTTTTGCAAGCCATGACAGATGTTGGTTGTGCATAAAATATCTGTTGCATGAAATAACGGAAATATTTATATATCTTCCCCTCAACTCCTCTGTTATGTTACAGCTCTAAAGGCAGAATTTATCAGCCTTCTATATTATGAAAACTGAATAATATTCTTCTCTATAGAAATTCAGCTTCAAAACTAATTCAATTTTGTTAAGTTTCTAGTTCTCAGTTCTTTTCTTTTGGAAAAACACCCTGAAGTCTCAGTTAAAATTGCGGCACCATTTATAACTCTATCATGGCCCTTGTTATGTGTAGTAATGATGTTTCAGAATACATCTAATGTAAATTATTATGTATCCAGACCTAATTTAAAATTCAAATATATAGGCTATACCTATACAAGTAATCTACAAAGCATAATATCATTTTGGGAATTTCTATGCCAACAATCAACAGAACTAGGAAGGGGCTAGACAGGGAGTTGCACGGAGAAGCTTTCAACAAAGGAGGAAGTACAAATGGAAGGAATTCATGAAAGGTACATTATTCTCCTGCCACTCTGCTTGCCCCAGCACCAACTTTTTCTTTTTTTGTATTTTTTTCTTTCAATATACAATATTCTTCCTCGCTCAGGATCACTATACTTGTTCTTTCTGGAATACTAGTGAAGACCATATATTTGCACAGCTGATTCTTCCCAATCACTTGGCACGGATGTCACTTTCTCCAGTGACCAAGATATTGTCCCTGAATACCATCACTAATAAAGTCTTTCCACTCCACCCTCTATAGCACCTTGTGTTGTTGTTTTCGAACTACTTTTCACACACTAAAATTTGTAATCTATTTACTGTACTTGTTGATTGGCTTTGACTTGAAAAGAGTTAAATAGAGTTTAAAGTCTGTCTGTCATATTCTTGTCTGGGTCAGTAGCACCAAACACAGAACATGGCTCAAGGTACTTCATAAATCAGAATGGAAGAGTTATAAAATAATTCTCAAAGGCAGTGTTATTTGAAGTGAGAGAGATTCTGAGATAATTAATAGAATGTAGTTAGAGAAGTGGGGATAAGGCATGGCAAAAAGAAATTTGTAAGATGGCCTCACAAATAGTGTCATGAACCCACACAAAGCAATGGTGAATTGACATGACAGATGTAGCATCTAGCATATTACTGGAATACAGATAACATGTGCAAAGTAGGCAGTGAAGTAAGAAAAAAAAAAAACTAAGCAGACACAAGACAATTAGGGCTTTATGTTCTAGGATAAACTAACCATTTTCTGGAAAACTGTAGTCCTTAAGATTAAAAAAAATTCTTGTAAACAGAAGACTTTATCTGGAAAAGATATCATCAGCTTCGTATCTTAGGGGAAATTTCTGAGCAGTTGTGTAGAACATAAATTTTTTCCTTACATGTCTTATTTGTAAGATGATAGTAGATTCTTAAAAGCTCATCATTTTAAAACTTGATAACTTACCCCAATGATTAACATTTCTGAATATATACATGAAAAGTCAGCAACTCTGAGTTAGCTATTTTTTTAAATCAGCAAATAATTCACTTTACCTACACATACTATATAGAGAGTAGCTTTATGAACTAGTAGTTTATTCACATTTAAGGACAATGGGCCTCTCTTCAGTCAGAACATCAACATTAATAGCATTGAATCAAAATCCTTGATATCATAATCATGCCAATTTTTGTGTTTGGGGCTGTCATGTATAAAAACTGAATTTGAAAACCCTTCTCATTAACACATAAATTGGTTGCCTAACCCCCCAAAGTATTTCCTTTTCTCCCTTTTGCTTTTGAGAATGCTTACCTCTAAAATTTCTCAGTTCCTCAAATTTTTGTCAAACTGCAGTAAGCATTTTGGGATTTTGCAAGAACACATATGATGCCCGCCAAGCTTGGCGTTTGTGAGGGACAGATACCCTCATCCAAATAGTAGTACACATTTCACAAACATACATGTATTAATCAGTCTGAAGTGGACCTAAAGTTACACATCACTGGATAAAACAGTAAGAAAATGATAATTAAATATCTAGGTGAATGGATAGAAAATTTATTTAATATGTGAGAAAATAAAAAGGAGATGTAACATTTAGAAACTTCACAAAAGGCAAACTATGGCCCAATTTCCAGAGAGAAAAACAGTATTGACTTGTAGAAATCACACACACTGACAAATTACCTACATTTTTATCAGTTTCCTAGTGTTGCCATAATAATTCCCAACCAACTGGATCACATTAGGCAACAAATTTTAATCTCTTACCGTTCTGGAGTCTAGAAGTCTGAAGAAACGTCAGCAGGGTTAGTTCTTCCTTGAGGGCTTAAAGGAAGAATCTGTTCCATGCTTTTTCCCAGCTCCTGGTGGTTGCTGGCAACCCTTGGAGTTCCTCATCTTATAGGCATATTGCTCCAATCTCTGCCTCCAATCTCACACGCAGTTCTCCTGTGTGTCTGTCTCTTTGTCTGAATTTCTTTCTTCTTATCAGGACACAGTCATTGGATTAGGGTCTACCCTAACCCAGGATGCCTCATTTTAACCTGATTACTTTTACAAAGACCCTGTTTTAAAATACTGTCACATTAACATTTTAGAGGGGTAGGATTCAATCCACAACATGTTGTAATGCCAGGCAAATGTATAATATAAAAATGTTAGATAATGGTACGACAGCATTTAGCAATGTAATAAACATTAACAATGTTGTGTTCTCGAATATCAAATCTCATAAAATGGATGTGTTTCCTTTCTCTGATTTGTGGTATAAAGATATTAGGAACATGTCATCATTAACATGTTTCTGACATACATTTAGCAGAAATTGCAATTTTTATTGTTGTGGATAAGAAATAAAAAAAGATGATTGTGTAACAGGACAATCTAAGCGGAATTTTACCTGGTTGAACAATTACAGAAAAGCATTAATTATTGAATTTCTGTTATCCCAGAGGTTAGCCTCCACTAGAGTTTTTTAATGTTATAAATACGTTTTTTATTATTATTAAAATGCTAATAAAATATGAACAGATAAAATACTCATAAAAATATTAACAGTTATACAGAATTCAGTATTTCTCTTGTGTTTATAATTTGAATGAAAGTTGGGGAAAGGAAGGGTAGACAAGCAAAAATCCCCTTAACTTTGAATTTTCTGAGAAGTAGTCCAAGTTAAAGGACTAGAGACATTTAGCTTTCAACTACTTTAATATTTGCATTTATTCAGAAAAATACAGATTTGGGAGAAAATGCAAACCTAGGACAGAAACAACTTAAAAGATGTAACAAACCTGAATCTTGACCTTGCATTGTTTCTGTTTCTCCCTTAACGCCCTTTTATTTATTAACTATTTTAAAGATCATGGTACTCTAGAGAAGCAGCGCTTCAGAATTCATCTGGGTCACAGGAACTTTCTCACCACTCCATTCTAATGTGCAGTTTTGCTATAATAAAAGCCCTAAATATATTGCCACTGTCTACACATTTTATTGGCAACAAGTGTCCTTTGTAGTCTCAGAGGACCTATTGGATTTTTATTTGATCCATCATTTGTACCAGTGAGGTGAATAGAGACATAAAAAAGCAGATTATCAAATTTCATATGACAACAATGTAAGAAAAATGCTCACGTATTTTTACAGGATACAGATTCAAATGAACCTTAATAGGTTTCTTTGATTTTAGTTACAAGGATGAGATGCTAATGGGCTTAACTAAGAAGATACAATTATGTAGGCACAATGTAAGTTTCTGTTTCCAAATCAAAAATCAGCTGCTCATACATATAATAACTGTATCTATATTAAAGAGCTGGCTTCCCCTAAACATGGATAATCAGATTGTGTACTTTATTGCTCATTTATTGAATGAATTCCTAAGTGAGATCTTCCTAATTCAGCTCTAAGTCGGTAGGTAAAGTTCAAGAGAGAATATATAACTTACAGGTGTTCTAGTGAGAAAATTTCATTACAAGGATTTCTGTTTATACTGGCTTTTCCTGGATAAAGACCCAAAGAAGTTCCTTTGCACCATGGTAACAACATTGTGTCAAGTCCATCCATGAGGAGGCATCAGAAAAGGAGAAACTATACCCTGAAATACATTGTAGCTGGTGTCCCTGTGTCAAGTCCATCCATGAGGAGGCATCAGAAAAGGAGAAACTATACCCTGAAATACATTGTAGCTGGTGTCCCGTTCCTATCTAATGCTAAATAGAAATGTTTCTTATAGTACAAAGACTCTTCTCAAGCTGATTGGTCACAGAGCACATTTATTATCTTAGCCTATGTGAAAATGTGTGAGCATTGTGGAAACTGTGGCTACTCTGAATCTGCATTTATGAGGTTAGCATTGAGGATTAGTAGTGAAAATAAGACAATTTGCTTTATTTTCTTTGCCGGCAAAAGCAGTGCGCCGTTCCTTCAGTTGCTAGACAGAGCTTGGCTCTCACCATGCTTCTTTCATCATACCCCAACTTCAACCCCATTTCTTATCACATTTGTGTACTCTCTGGTTAAAATGATTTGTGCTCCATTTCCCTTATCCCTTTTATCTGTTATGGAATATATCAGATTACAGAATTGAGATCAGAAGGTAAAAGCTCATCTACCAAATAGTAACAATTATAAGAATCTTTGTAATAGAGAGTGAAAATATTGACCCCAGGGCAACTAACACTGTGGTAACAATTTACCACAATATAAGTAATCGATATGCCAATAAAGCTAATGTAACCAGGCCTCATTAGAGACCTGATATCTTATTGTATCATGCAAGTATTAGAACAAATATGTTAGTAGGCAAAGAAAGGAAAGTAATTGTAAAGATTTTGCAATTATGGAAATAGAAACAGCAAAAGGAAATAAGGATGTTTAGTATTAGGAAGAAAATATTTAAATGTAAGTTGATAGCTACTTACAAATATTTAAAGGTATATTGTATTAAGGAAGAAATATATTCTATTTTAGAACAAAGGATGCAGATTTTGTTTAATAAAAATGCTTTCTAACAGTTTAAATCGTCTGATAATGAATTGCTTTTAAAAGTCATGAGTTTGTGAGCTAACCTAATAATGATAAGTCAGCTTGTATTAGAATAATTTCCCACAGATGATAATGGTAAATGCTACCAAAAAAGTTTTTTAAAAAACTATCTGAAGGTACTGGAGAGCAACAACAAGTAGACAGAAACTATAAGGGATGTGACTAGTCAAAAAAGAGAAATACATTAACTGCAGGAGACCCATGTCTATACAGACATTCTCTATGGGTTTTCCTGGTCCTGAGGTGCAATACAGTTAGAACTCAAGTAGACTGCTTCAAAATTTTTGCATTTTGATGTCAGTGAAGAGATTTTAGGCTGGCAGAGTGGCTATAAATTGAGAATAATCCCAGAAAGTAGGGAAACACAGGAAGAAAAGCATTAATACCGTCCATAAAAATCTCTCAATTTTTTCACCATAGTTGAAGTGTATATGTACTTGGGAGACTGAAATGATGTCAGCAGGGAGCAGAAATTAGGAGGTAAAAAGACTGGACAGAGATTTCAGTTACTATAGTTTGGAATTTAAGTAATACCAAGGGTAGAGGAACTTGGTGAAATCTTCAGTCATTCCATAGGCCTGTCTTAACAAAGTGTAAGCTAATAGCTCCAGGGGTTAAAGGCAATCAGCCTTCATCTGCCTGGCAGAGAATGACTCATACTCTTTAGAGGTACAAGGCACAAATAAGAATCTTTACAATAATTATCCACAATGTTCTGTGCACAGTAAAAATGGATCTCCTAAGAAACAGGAAATTACAACTTATTTTGAAAAACAAACAAACAAGTCGTCCATAGAAATCAATCCCAAGGTAAAACACATATTGGTGTAAAGCAGTAAGACAGATATAAGAATATATTCAAGTTAAAGAAAATGATAGTTTTAATGAATCTCATCAAAAGACATAAAAGCAAGAAAATATAAAAGAGAGAGAAACAAATAGCCAAATAAAATACTACAACAAGAAAGTATAATACTCATAATGGACTTAACAGCAGATTGAAGTAAAGGTCAAGATAGTTTGAAGAGCGATCCATAGCAAGTATTCAGCTTAAAGAAAACATCAGCAAAAGGTAAATACAGTCTGGGTGAGTTGTGAGACAGTATGAAGTGGTCTAGCATATACTGAGTTGAATTGAATCCCATAGGACAATGGAGAAAGTGGGAGCAAGGTAGTAATTTAAAAAATTAATATTTGAAAAGTTTTCAAATTTGATGAAAAATATGAACTGAGTGACTATGAAGCTCACAGAACCCCAAGTAGAATAAATACAAATAAAACCAAACAGCATACACTTTAAAGAAAACCATAGGTAAAAAGTTATTCTTAAAACCAGTAATATGAATCCTGATAGAGAAAAATAGATGTCAAAATTGTTGGGGAATAAAAGAATCATTTGTCCACCCAGAATTCTTAACCCAGTAAAGATACCATTTAAAAACTCATAAAAAATAAAAATATATTTGAATTAATAAAAGGTGAGAGATTTTGTCTCCAGCTTTTCTGCACTACAAGAAATAATAAGAAAAGCCTACTCGGAAGTGAAGTGTCAATTTTAAAATTTATATCTATGAGAAAAAAATGAGCATATGAAATTGTATATATGTAAGTAAATATAAAAATCTGTTTTTTTCTTCTTTTAGTTTCTACAAAAGAAACTGACTACTTAAGTAAATCTTGTACCATTTGTTTATGCAGTTTATAATTTGTGTGTGTGCATAAGATTAAAGAATTTAAAAGTTCTATTGAAAATTTCTTAATTTTGTATGACATGGTACAACATTAACTGTAAGTAGACCATGGTAACATAAGAACAACCCATAGAAAAGAAATAATACAAAAAGTATATATAGCTAAGGAGCAAGAGGGAAGCTAAAATAAGAGTAATATGAAAAAATAATAATTTGTCATTTCTACAAGTGTTCAGGTTGCAGATCATCAGATCAGGAATTTCAGAATGACCTGGGTTTTAAATCATTTTCCTTACCTCAAAAGTTGTGATTTGGGGCATGTGACTTACTTCGATGTTCTTTTTTTGTTTGTTTGTTTGTATTTTCATCCCTCAAAACAATATGTTTCACAAGAGAGTTTTGCTCTTGAAATTCTGGCATCTTTCATGTGGTCATAGTGGATGTTTATATTCGTAAGTTCAGTTTTTTGGCCCTTTTCATGAACTGAAGACAATGGTAATAAGTAGTACATTTTGCTACACTTTGGGCACCAATTTCTTTGTTTTATGCTTTCAATAAAACATTACTTTGGCATTTGTGAAATGTGTCTTGCATTTATACTGAGAAATACAATATGAGTTTTTTGAGTTAGTATTCCCACAGGAATTAACAAATAACTTGCACATAAAGGAAAATGGAAAATTCTAGAACTACACTCCGACATGCCTCTCCCTATCCAAACATCTCCCCCAGTGGACTACTGCCAAGAGCTCGATCTAATTTACTTCTGTCCAGTTCTGATTCCTTGTAAAGAGAGAGGTATCATTTCCCTCAATTCCTGTCAGTGTGCGTATTTCTCCCCACGCACTTTACTGAATGCCATTTCTTTAAAAGAAGTGTTTGTATTTAACAACAGTCATTAACAAATGTCATTTTTCTCCCGATGTCAGAAAACATGGGCAACCCTTCTACCCTCTCTCCAAGACCAAACTAGCCTCTTCCAATCCTGCGGAACAGAAAACAGAATTCCTTGGCTCCAGGCCTGAGCGCTTCCAGGCAGCGCAGCCTTGCCAAGGCCAGTTCTCCGAGCCAATGGTTTGGGGTGGGAGCAAATGCAAATTAAAAGGCTCTTGAGAAAGAGTTTGTTTTTCTCCTGAATCACAGCGATCCCCTATCCGCAAAGCTCCTCCTCCTAGGCTCTAGACCCTGCCCGTCTCTGATGAGAGGCAACCCCGGGCTGACTCTTACCCTTTCCTTTCACCTCCTATCAGAGCCGGGACAACTTTTTTCTTCCTTTTCCCCTTGCCCCTTTCAGCTTTTAAACTGCAGCCAACACCAGGGTGTCCCCCCTCCAGCGAGGCCAGCCCGCTCGGGTGGGCGGGTGCGAGGCTGGGGCGGCCGCCGGCCCGGGGGGAGGGTCCAGCTCGCCCGGGGACCCCGCCCCTGGCTCTGCGCCTCCCGATCTCCTCTGCCAGCTTGCTGTTTTTAATTTGAAAAAATCTTGCCCTTCCGTCTCCCTCTCCCGCCTCCTCTTCTGGATAAAATTAGATCCTGCGTCTGGTGTCGCCGGTGCCCAGCGGTCTGCGGGGCGGGCGGTGAGTGGGGCCGGACGGGAGGGACCCGCCGAGGGCGCAGGGGGAGAGGCCTGCTGGGCGCGGGGTGGAGGCCGCGGCGTCCCGGCCTAGCAGCTCCGAGACGGCGGAGCCGCGCGCTGCATCCTCAGGTGGTTGGAGAAGTTTCTGGGTGCGGAGCGCGCGCCTGCGGTGGGGACGCGGCGGGCACGCTTGGTAGCGAGCTATTTCCAGCCCTGGGGTGCCCAGGGGTAGTCGTGGCTGAGCTGCTCGGGAGGTTGGTGTTCCCTGAATCTTAACCTGGAGGCAGTGGCCTGGAAGGAAGGTCTCTGTAGACAGACTCAGTCCGCCCGGGGCGAAGCGCGCCCGCAGAGAGGCGGCTGCTTTCCCTGGAGCTCCCTTTGCCACCGATGCATTTCCAAGACGGGTCCGACCCCCCTGGGCTCCCCTGAGGTCTCTAGTTGACATTATCTCTGTGCACCTCTCACGAACTCAGGCCAGGCCACTCCGGGTAAGAAGTCTTTATGAGAGTATATTTGCATGGTTGGTGGCCAGAGAGGAGGTTACAAGAGAAAACTCTTCTCTCACCAAAAAGGGGTGATTTGGAGGATGTGCTGGCTTTAGTTTTTTTCTAAAAATAAAACGTTCATATTACAAGGCTTGTATTTTCTCTCATTTATTTTGTGGCCTTGTTTATTTTCTCAGGATCTAATATTTGGTTCTTAATTGTAGATTGCACTTAGAATGAAAGCCATCCTAATAAGTACACATGAAGATGTGGCTGAGATTGGTTTCTCAGCGGGGTATAGATAAAATATTTAAATTACTTGCTACTCTAGTAGGAATAGATAACCTCCATCTGTCCATCTGCTATTGCAGTTAACGGTGATACATTACAATGATTTCTGTAATATGTGTGTAAAAAAAAAACAAGAATGCTGATCATCAGACATGGTTGTGAATTGTATGGGCCAGTGACGTTAGCGAGGAGAAGACATTGTCACTTTATGCATGATGTGGTTGTAAACTTTGCATATTTGCAGGTAACAACTGAAAAGCTCATGGGAAATGTAAGTGAAATTAGCAGACTGTCCAACTGTATTTTACTAAATTTATAGAAATCAGTTGATCAATATACTAAAACCCAAAATACAGTAGAACAAAATAAACTTCAGTTGACCATCATATAACAGAAAATTGAAAAACATTTTAATAAAGTATAAAATGTATATTTGGGAATTAATAAAATACATAACATTTTTGTAGGTAAAGATATCATTTCTCTAAAACAAAATATAAATTAAGTAGAATTTTAACCAAATATTTTAAACTGGATTGTTGAGCTCAGGTGGAATAGCGAAAACTTGAAAATAGCCAGAAATATTTTCATTAAATATATGTTATATATATATATGGAGGTTTTAGCATAAAATAAAAGGTATTATAAAGCTATAGTGATTAAAAGATTATGGGATAGTAGTATTATCAGACATGTCAATCGAACTGTAGATTTAAGGGGAAAAGTGAGCTTTTGATAAAGGTACATTTTAAATTTGGGCGAGGAAGAAATAACATTTGGTGATGTTTATTTGGGAAAACTAATAAAAGTGGACCTTTTCTTCACTTAATACACAAATGGTGGTGCAGATGACTTACTACTTTAAATATATGAAGCTTGAAAATAAAGAAAAGATGAAGGTAGATTTATGTGCATGGCATATGGGAAAAGCATTTCCAAGCATAGTACAAAAACCTAGACATATTTAGGGACACAGTTTTTTTTTAACATTTGCACCCCCCCCCCAAAAAAAAGTACAAACTGGGTACATTGCTAGTAGAAAAAGAGGCAATTTTGCCAGTATACATAGAGTCTTGTTAATGACCTTTAAAATCAACAACTCAGATGAGGACAACAATAAACAGCTCAAAGCACGAGAAATGGAAATAATTTACAGAGTGAAGACTCTTAGCCACACTGATTATCTGAAAAAAATGCAACTAAATTAAGACGTCAATTCTTGCCAGGTTTACAAACTTTGAGCATCTGGTAATTCTCAGTGTTGTTGATAATGCAGTGAGGTAAAGTAACTTTTTACAAATTTTCAGTGGAAAAGGTGATAGCTGTTCAAATTTTCAAATGTTCATTCACTTATTCTAATTTTTCCCTCAAAATGTGCTTCCAACTCTGTAAAAATCACAGGAGGATGTTTTGTAATACAGAAAACATGGAAACAACTCTGTAACAGTGGTATGTCCAAAGGTGCAATAATAAATAGTATAAAACTTTTGGTACCACTAAATATTCTAACATGGAAATATGTCCAAATGAAAGAAGTTAAAACTGTGTGTATATACAGTAACATAATATTCTTTGTGATTAATTTTGAATATAGACTGAATTATATTGAGTATTCATATTCTATTACATATTTATATAGTGCATGCATGTTTATAAGGACAATGTTAGCATAATGGAAAAATAGTAAAACTCTTGAGAGTTATTAACTTTTATTTACTTAAAACTCCCCGCTCCCTGCTCCTTCACTCCCCTGCCCCACTTCTTATATTAGCTCATTTATTGCCTTCATGTTAGACTAGTGTACATTGGATTCTGGCTTCTCCATTTTTGTGATGCTTTACTAAGAAGAATGTGTTCTACCTTCATCCAGATTAATACAAAAGATGTAAAGTCTCCATCCTTTTTAATGGCTAAATAGTATTTCATGGTATACATATACCACACCTTATTAATCCATTCCTTCCATTCCTGGGTTGGTGGTAGACCGTTCCCCCATTTTGGCAATTGTAAACAGTCCAGTGCAAATGCCCTTATGATAAAAGGTTGTTTTTTTTTTGTTTTTTTTTTTTTTTTTTTGTAACTTTGGGGTAGATGCCTAGTATTGGGACTGCGGGATCGAATGGGAGGTCTAATTTGAGTTCTTGGAGGATCCTCCATAATCCCTTCCAAAAAGGAAGGTTGTAATAGTTTGCAGTCCCACTGGTAGTGTAAAAGTGTTCCCTTCTCTCCATATCCACACCAGCATCTGCAGCTTTGAGACTTTGTGATGTGGGTCATTCTCCCTGGGGTTAGGTGATATCTCAGGGTAGTTTTGATTTGCATTTTTGTGATGATTAGGGATGATGAGCATTTTTTCATGTTTATTTGCCATTTGTATTCTTCAGAGAAGGTTCAATTCATGTCTCTTGCCCAGTGATATATGGGATTGTTGGGTCCTTTTGTGTTCATTAATTTGAGTTCTCTGGTGAGAGTGTTTTTGATTAGTAATTTATACATATTTTTTTCCCTTTCCCTTTTATATTAGTGGTCATTTACCATAAAAGGAATGTGTTTCACAAAGCTTTCTCCATTGTTCTCTTCTTTTTCTTTCTTTCTTTTCAAATTTCCTCTTTCAGTTGCATCCTTTGAAAACCCCCTCCTTTTTCTACTTCCTCAATATTGATGATTATGATGTTTGTTACAGACATAGCAGTGACAAATTTTTCCTGGGGGGATTTCACACTGGTTAACTGTTCTGTAAGCAGAAAATATGGGAATGTCCTTACTCCCTAATATAATATCTCACCAGAATTGTACTAAAATTTGCCTCTTTAATCCTCATCTTTCAGAATGAGATAGCCTGGCTATCCTTTAGAAAAGAAAACATCTCAAAGTGGACTGCAAAAAAATTGTTTAACAGTAGCATGGCAAAAATTCAGTAAAGACAAATTTTGAAAAACTAATTTTAACATAAAATGTAATTTTCAAGGCGGTGCCTGTGGCTCAAGGAGTATGGGGCTGTCCCAATATATGGGGGGTAATGGGTTAAAAAAAAAAAAGACTACAAAAAAAAAAATATATATATATAATTTTCATACCTTTCATATAAAGAACACAAAAAGAAAAGAAAAGCTAATGAGAAAAATGACCAAATGACCAAAGGGCTATTCACAGAAATAGAGATGCAATAACTTTTAAACATATAATAAAAGTTGCACAACTTCTTCATTATAAGATATACAAAAATTAAAAATTTTTTTTACCTATCGGATTGACAATTGCAAAGGTTTTGATAAAAATTCTGCATTAGAAATGTGATTTGTTTTCTCTAACATATGAATTGGTTCAAATCTGTGTAGTGCTATTTGACATCATCTTTCAAAAAGGCACAAAACTTTGGTCCACTGATTCTTCTTTCAGGAATTTAATACACAGACATACACACACACAAATAAAAAGACTGTTTCAGCATTGTTTGTAATAGCATAACCCTGGAAACAATTTAAATTTTTATCACTTTAATGATTACGGTGTAGCCATTAAAAAGAATAAGGTTATGTGAACTGAAGCATAATCAACATCAAAACATTTTAATAAATGAAAAAACAAGGCACAGAATGTATATAGAAGATTGCCATTTGTATTAAAAAGGATAAGGATATAAATTAGTTTGTATATGCTTAGAAAATCTCTTGAAAGACAAAAACGTCCAATATCTGACATTGCCTTTTGAGATAGGAAATGGGGATTGGAGTAGGTGAGATCCTTTTTATTGTATACCTTTTTGTACTGTTTGTTTCCTGACTTGTGATTTGTGTGATGACAGATAACACCTATTTAAATGTCTATTTTTATAAAAGTGAATGTTCTTATCAAAATAAGTTAATTATAAGCACTGCACATCTGGTCTTGCTGAAATTTTTAATACTAAAAAAGACTAGCCAGAAAATGACACAATGAGGCATTGTTGCTAATCTCCCAATTGGACTATTAATGCTTCCTTAAATGTATCATAAAAACGTAATAAGAATATTATTCTTCCAATGATATGTGTGGTTTTTAGTAATATTTTTTTTTTAGTTTTTGGCCGGGGCTGGGTTTGAACCCGCCACCTCCGGGACATATGGGGCCAACACCCTACTCCTTTGAGCCACAGGTGCCCCCCGTTTTTTCTTTTTTTGAAACAGAGTCTCACTCTGTCACCCTTGATAGAGTGTCATGGCATCATAGCTCACAGCAATCTCATTCTTGGGCTCAAGTAATCCTCTTGCCTTAGCCTCTGGAGTAGCTGGGACTACAGACACTTGCCACAAACACCTGGCTAGTTTTTCCATTTTTTCCCATAGAGCTAAGATCTCATCATGCTTTTGTTCAGGCTGGTCTCAAACTCCTGAGCTCAGGCAGTGTACCTGCCTTGACCTCCTAGTGTGCTAGGATTGCAGGCATGAGCCACAATGCCTGCTCAATATTTTTTGTACTGCTACTAACTAAAACATTTCCCCCTCGAAAGCTAAAAAGGAGAGACCCAATATTCACTTTAAACATTTTAACTTATGTTTAATAAACATTATCTATGAACTGTGGCTATCAGTTTGCTTCTGTTTAATCTTTTGTTTTAATTAAAGCCAAATGCTCATCCTCCAAGATTCTTCACGTTGGCTAAAAGAAGAAACTATTCTAATATATACTTTGCTTTTGAAAGATTCAAGGTGTGACTAAAGAAACATATGTTATAAAAACATTATCAAATTTATTAGATTTTGCCAATGTTTTCATTTGTTGAAAATTAATCACCTTCAGTTTTCTTGTAGAATTGATTTTATACAAAGATATAATCAAATATGTTCTTCATAGTTCTAATGAAGATTCTGTATGTCTACTGAACATTTCCACTGCACATTTTATTGCAACGGACCTAGGTTTATCTTCTTATTATAAGCCTGGAATTCGTTTCTCTAATTTCAGCTAATGTATCAGTAAATTAGTAAGTTGCCAAAAGGTGAAGAGGAATTAGCAAATCCTTCGCAGTCACTGGGCTCATATTAAGCCCATTTAACTATCCACTTCCTGGTAATCAAGAAACCCATAAAATTAATCAGCACAATACACTACAGGAGTTGAGAAATTTGGCTTATGATCTATAAAGGGAATTGTATTTGACAGGACATCCATAAATCTTTCATCG
Organism: Loris lydekkerianus; assembly: GCA_963574355.1. NCBI lineage: Eukaryota > Metazoa > Chordata > Mammalia > Primates > Lorisidae > Loris > Loris lydekkerianus. The sequence continues at coordinate 22,729 of CAUYPK010022922.1, forward strand.
TGGTTTAACATGCAGGATTTTTAGTTATGGAGTCACTTCATAGTCAATTTTGTTATTTTGGAAAAGATTCAGAATGTGAACTCTACTGTGTATTTATTCTAGAAAATTTAAAGAGGAAATATTGTTTATATTTTACCATATTTTCACTGTATTTTTATGCCTTTTAAAAACATAGCTATTATTAAAATTGTCTACGTGTTTAACATTTGCATATAATGATTTTTAGAAATTGATTTGTGATCACATTTTTAAAGGAATATGATTTTATCATAAGGTTTCATTATGTGAACCATTGTGCTAAGTATTAATGTACTGTTTCCATTCTGTAATTTTTCTGTGGAAATGTGAAGACATTTCTTAGAACAAAAATCTTACACAGCATATCTTAGATTTCTTTTGAACTTGGGGTAAACTGTAAAGGAAATTTACTTGGTTCTACAAATGAGATTTGAGAAGAAATTTAGGTAAGTATTATTTTGGGAAACTGAAAATTTAATTGAGTTTATTAAGTTTTTATAGAAAGTAGGTTTTTATTTGAATAGGGGAAAATGTCATAGATCTGCAGTTGAGACTGTGTGTTTTGGGGAAGTAGAAGGATATATTAAAATCAACTGAGAAATCACTTCCACTTCACTTGTCCATATGAAGCAATTCCTCATTTGTTTCAGCTTTATCATGAGATTGCAGTAATTCAGACACATCCTTAGGGTCCACTTCTAGTTCTGTTTCTCTTATTTCCGTCACCTCTGCAGTTACTTCATCAACTGCAAATCCCTCCAAATCAACTTCTTCTACACCCCCTGTTAATGTTGCTATTTTGACATCGTCCTGTGAATAACATATGTTCTACAATGGTGAATCTTTTCCAGAAGGTTTTTAATTTATTTCCTTCAGATTTATCACAATAATCACTATCTAGGGCCTCTGTAGCCTTACAAAATGTATTTCCTAAATAATAAGACTTGAAAGTCAAAATGACTCCTTGATTCACAGGTTGCAGAACAAATCTTTAATCTTGTACATCTCCGTCAGACCTCTTGGGTAGCCAGCCACCCTGTCCAGGAGCAGTAATGTTTTTCAAGGAATTTTGTCCAGAGCAATTGGTCTCAATAGTGGGTTTAAGATACTCAGCAAACCATGCTATAAAGTACAGATGCGCTGTCATCCAGGCTTGGTTGTTCCATTTATACAGTGCACAGGTAGAGTAGATTTAGAGTAATTCTGAAGGGTGTTGGGAGTTTTAGGATGATAAATGAGCATTAGCTTCCACTTAAAATTACCAGCGACATTAACCATTAACAAGAGAGCCTGTCCTTTGAAGCCAAGCATTAACTTCCCTCTAGCTTTGAAAGTCTTAGAAGGCATCTTCTTTTGATATGAAGCTATTTTGTCTACGTTAAAAGCCTGTGGTTTAGTGTAGTCACCTTCATCAATGATCTTCTGGGTAATTTGCTGAAGCTTTGATCCTCTACCTACAATACTACGTATTGATTCAAACGCTACTGCTGACTGTATTTTCTTTGAGTGAGAAGAAGCAGTTGAGGCGTCAGGAAGTGGATCATCTGGGGCTGAGGAGACTTTCTGCTGGATGACGTTTCAAAATAGATCCTTCAGAGTCACCTGCCTCATTAACAACAGATTTCGTCCTAGAAATCTGTTAGATTTTATCAACTAACATTTCTTGTTTGACAATGTGTGCTGCTTTAGTCCTTCAATAAGCTGATCACATATTTTCATTACATCATCTATAGGCATTATTTCTATAGCAGATGTAACCATTATCATTCACTGTAGCTTCATATTGGTAATAAAAAGGTTCTGGATTTTGGAGCATTTCAGATGTCAGATTTTGGATGCTCAGTCTGTATGAGCATTTTATATGGTAGGACTCAGCATGGTTAGTTTAATCTTGCCTTTGAGACAACTTTCTCTTTTTTTGTTTGATCGTTTCTTTTTAAGATTAAATTATGGACCAATCAGGGATTGTTTTTTTTTCCTTTAATGAAAGTTTTGAAGCAAGATCATGACCACAAGAAAGGAGTAGACGGAGTTGGCAGAGCATATGGTCAGCAGGTGTTTGTTAAGAGGGCTTTCAGTTGACTGAGAGGTTCCCATGGGAGAAGCAGGATTGATGGATAAAACCGAAAAGACTAATTTTAACAAATGTGTTCCTGCAAATGTTTTAATTGTCAATTAGACAGGAACTTTTTGGATCTGACATTTCCACCACAGAAACATTTTTTTTTCCCTCCCTGAGAGATACCAAAACCATATTCAAAATAGTATTGTTCTGTTTTGAATAGATATATTGACCAAGGCATAGAATTCAGTATTCAGAAATAAATCCTAACAGTTATGGGTAATTGATTTTTGACAAAGGTACCAGGACCATGAAGGAGAAAAGTCTACTCTGTGTCCCAATTAATAGTGTTGGGATAACTGTATATCCACATACAAAAGAACGCAGTTGTACTATTGCAATACCCCTCCAGCAGCTAATTAACTCAATGAATCATAAAGAAAAAAAGCTAGAAAATCCTAGAATAAAACATAGGAGTAAGTCTTCCCACCCTTGAGTTAGGCAACAAATGGTCTCATAGATGTGCCACCAACAGCAAAACAACACTTAAATAAATTGGACTAAATCAAATTTAAAATGGGTTGTGCTTCAAAGGTTGCCCACCATCGGGAACATGAAAAGACAACCCACAGAAGGGGACAGATTATGTTCTGCAATACACAGAGCTGCCTCGTGGTTTATGGTCTTCATTGTATGACTGTGGTACATTTACTGACTTTTTTGTTATGATAAACCATTTTATTACTGGGATTAATCCCACTTGGTCATGGGCTGTTATTGTTTCTTAATCATCTGATAGAATTCTGTTTGAATCTTTTTATAGTATTCGATTGTTCTACTGGGTTTTAGGTTGTATCCTGATGAACAGTGAAGTTTCAAATATCTTTGGTGTGGGTTTTGTGGAGATCTTTGGGTGTGTCACTGTGTACAAAGGAGAAATTGGAGAGCAAGCGCGTCACACAGCTGCACTGTGGGATGCAGCAAGTGCTTCCCATACTAATGCTCTCTGGCTGCAGGATGCCAGTGAAGACATCTAGGCTGCCTTACCGACAGCACACCCCAGCCTCACCAACTGCAGCATCACAAGCCCTGAAAATGCCAAGCCCTCCACAGTTCAGAGCTTTCTGCACCTGTAACACTACCCTGTGAGAAAGACCTAGCCAAGTTTTCTAATTTAGTTTCCATCTGAGAGAAAGTGAAAGTCTCTTCTGCATGTTCTGTCTCTTCTACTGTTGCAGGGAGATAGGAAAATCTAAAACAATTCATCGAAGGTTAAGGGAGGATAGAGGTGATAACTTGCATGCTTGCACCCACTGGAAAGTATCCTGTCTTGCAGAACATTTTGGTTGACACTATATTGAAAAATTTTATATGATAGGGAAGATAATACAAGGAAGGGGAAGGGAAAACCCCAGTGACTCCAAGGACAGGGAAAGTAAACACTTGAAGCACCTGAAAGTTGTGAGGAAATATGTAGGTATATGCTCCTTTATTTAAAGTCATGGCTGTTAGTTGCTTTCTAAAATTTAGCTGATTGGTTTATTTTTCAAGTTGTTATTCACTCACTTGGGTCAGATTTGAGTTCTTGATGTCTGCCTGGCAAAGTAAGAACTGTTATTTTTCCTGGCATTCATTATGTTGATCAGAAGGATTACATATGGGTGTGTTAAAAGTGAAGATGTCCGAGCCTAAACTCCAGAAATACTATTTCAGGTTTGGGATTTAGAAGTATGTATTTTTCTCAAGATTTATTTTGAAAATAAAATATTTTGAATAAATAAATGTTTTAAAAAGAATATTCAAATCTATTTCTGCTCCTATATTCAGCAGTTGTTAAAACAGTGTGTTAAATAGTTTGCCACTACAGGTAGCTGGGTAGATAACGGATAGATTGAAGGAAGGATAGATGGGTGGTTTGGTCCCTTTGACCCCTGAGTAATTTGTCCCGGTTAGTTTCCATTGTGGTTCCTGAGTCGTTTGCAGTCCCCAGATTTAATATAAAAGGAACAACAGACATTTAGTTCAAAGAAGGTTACCCTCAACATAATGTGAGATGTCTTCTTTTTTTTTTGCAGTTTTTTGGCCAGGGCTGGGTTTGAACCCGCCACCTCTGGCATATGGGGCCTGTGTCCTACTCCTTGAGCCACAGGTGCCGCCCAGATGTCTCCTTTTTATTGTGAAACATCATACATGTAAATGTGTGTATTTAAATGTATACATGCCCTTTAAGGGCTCATGACAATGCAGCCATCACACCTGTTCTTTTCACTCTGCTGGAACTAGAGCGTTGGTAGGAACTCAGAGCATCTTGTGGAGCACTGCTAAACACTGTTCCTCATGACTTCACCTTCAGCTGTAACCATTTTCCTGAAGTTTGCGTTTTTAATTCACTAGCATTTCTTTAGTGTTTTTCTCCATGTATATATATATATATATATTTTAATTTATTTTTTTTTTTATTAAATCATAGCTGTGTGCATTGATATGATTAGGGTCATCATACACTAGCTTCATATACCTTTTGACACATTTTCATCACACTGGTCAACACAGCCTTCCTGGCATTTGTTTAGATTTCTTGCTATTGAACATCCTTAAATAGAATAAACTATACATGTTCTCCAATGACATTTTTTTTTTTCTTTTCCAGTTTTTTTTGGCCAGGGCTGGGTTTGAACCTGCCACCTCTGGTATGTGGGGCCGGCACCCTACTCCTTTGAGCCACAGGTGCTGCCCACTCCAATGACTCATTTTTTTCTGACCAATTTTGAGTTTTATTCCTGTTGATATGCACACCTTTAATTTGTTTTCACTCCAGATTCACAGCTATTACATCATAAGTGTATACCAGCATTTATTTATACGATCTACCATTGGTGGACCTTAGGCAATTTTGAATTTTTTGTAATGTGAGTAGTGGTATCCTGTGTACCTGTGCGAGAGTCTCTTGTAGATATAGACCTAACAGCATCTAGGGCTCAGTGTTCTGGAAAGCTGTGGTCATTTTCCTCAACAACAGGGGGAATGATTTTCATCACTGAGGAATAGGACTGATTCTTTGAACTCTTCTGCTGGCCAGGATGGGGTCTGACCTTTTGGTGTGCTCCAGAATACTTTCCTGTCAAGACACTTAGGAGGCTGTATACCACTCTTCAGCTCTTCAGGTGAGTGGAGATGGTCCTAGGCATCTGTCTTGGGAAAACAGTTACTTCAACTGGGAACCTGCAGAGTGGCTCATGTCCCCATGATTTTCCCAGGGCCAACTCAGTCTCCATCCTGATGACTCACTCCATGGTGTTCTGATGCTGCTTTGAATTACTCTATATCGGTGACTTTTCACTCCGCGTGAACAACACCAATGACTACGTTCTGTACTCGGATTAGGATGCATTGGAAAATACATGGGTGTTGGATTTAGATCTACTTACCTTTAGCTGGGTTGGCCATTTACATATTGGAGAGATGTTATAATTAGAGATAATATGTGAGAAGTATTGGATCATTTGCTTCATACTTGATATGCAGTGAGTAAATTATAATGTTTACGAATGTTATTTGTCATCTGTAGAAAATAGAAACAGATGTACTGAGATTCCCTTCTTGATAGGAGGCTTCTCAGGGTTGGAGGAGATGATTTAATCTAGAATATTTTAACTTCATCCTCCTCCTCCTTATCAACCTCTAGTTTCCTTCTCTGAGTTATTCTCAAATGTTCAAATGCACATTTTTTAAAACTTATATGTATAATTTTATTCTTTTGGCCTCAAACAGAACATGCCCAAGTTTAAACTTCTCTTCCCTTCCTCAGTACCTGCCATTTCTGGACCATCCTCCCCTCTACTTCCATTCAAGGTATCACCATCAATTCAGTTACCCTGGGCCAAAACTGAGACCCATTGTTGACTCATTTATTTTCCTTTGTCCTTCAGCAACTCCTGTAGGTTCTGCTTCCAAACACCAATGTCTCTGAGCACTTCTAACCCTCCCTGGTGTCACCTCCCCAGTCTGAACCCTACCAGCACTCGCTGGATTACAGCTGTCCTCCCTCACTGCTCCTGTCCATCTACACTCCCACTCTCTGAATGTGGTATAGGTCAGATCTGATCACTCCCTGCGGCAATCCTCAAGACGAGGAATTACAAACACACTGCACATCTTGCCACGGCCTTCAGACGTGACCAGACCTCGGTGTTAATCTGTCACCTCGGTCCTCTTCATTCCCTGTGGACTGGTCATGTCTGATCTCTTTTCCTTTCTTCCCTTGAATGTCCCAAACTCACTGCCATCTCTGGACCTTTGCACTTTCTTTCCTCTGTTCCTGAAACTCTCCTCATTATTTTTTTTTTGTAAAGTTTCTATTTCATAGTCCAAATAGTTCTAAGGTCACCTCCTGGGAGAGGCTTACCCTGAATCTCCTAGAACTTCCTGTTCATACTTTTCTTAAACCGTTTATTTTGTTTCCTTCATAACTCCACTTTCTAAAATTAAATTTAACTTTACACTTAAATATTTGTTGGCATTTAAAAAAATCTTACCCCATAAGACTATAAGCTGCAGTAGAGTATTCAACAGAGTATATGTCTGATTTATTGCTGCATTCTCAACGTCTTCAATTGTGCCTGGTATATAATAGATGCTCAATAAGTATTTGTTGCATAATGAATGAATAAAAGGTAAACGGAGGCTATAAAAATTACAGCAATTGATTCATATATCATTGAGTAATAGTAACTGTATAATATATATAGATTCATATATCATTGAGTAATAGTAACTGTATAGTATGTATATATTTTTAAGATATTAAATTGTTTTTTTTTTCAGGATTAATTGTAATTCTTCAAAATGTCAGGTGAGTTTTTGTGAATAAATTGGAATATGATTTATTTTTAAATGTGAATTACATGACAATTTTCCTTAAAAAGGGGGTCTTTATTTCACTTTGGAGTTTTTAATTATTTAGCATTTGGAGAACATCACTATATAACTATGTATGCATTTGTTTATGCATAGGAATGTTCCTATCTCTCTTTATCTGAAAATAACTTAAAAAGGACTTATAATAGCACATATGTGCTGACTGCCCTTTAATATATGTGGGCCAAATGAGGGAAAGTAAAAGTAAGGGTAGGAAAGCAAGTCTGCAGAGAGGAGGTAGTAATTAGCAAAGAGCCTGCGGTGACATCCTGCCCTGGGAGAGGAGGGCTGAACGCAGAGCCTGCAACTGATACAAGGAGAAGAACCCCAAATATTTAGGAGATTTGTGTTTACTGTGAGGTAAAAGTCAACTGGTTATGTAGGAAATTGAAAACTTTTCCCATAGTGAGTCTAGAGAGAAATTTCTCTAATCTCAACAATAGGGCAATGTGTAACATCATGGAATTGACTCCAGTCCCTGCTTTGCAGCAACTTCTGTAACCTAGGTTGCTCGTAGAACAAATTCAGTAAAAAATGTGGGTCATTGGAGATGTGGTCTGAAGTACCTCAAACTGAACTGTGTGTAGCACCTTTGCTTTCTACAGCACCTGGTGCTTATGATCTTATGTTTTGATTTATTTAGGCATCACTTTTCAAAAAGTATTAGAGGAAAAATCAAATTCACTTTATCAACATGTGCCTGTTTTCTCATATTATATAACAGAAAGAAGAATTTTTGTATTAGAATACAAATATTAGAAAATTAGAATATTGTATTAGGAATTTGCTAAGTAGTTAGAACTCAGCATCAGGTCAGCTGGACCACTAGAATGAAAGCTCTTTGCTTTGATCGCAAACACAGTAGAATTGCTTAATTTTATTTTTAATCCACATGCAGTTTGAGAATTGATGATATTAATAGGTTGATAATCTAATATAGGACATTATATACTTTTATAAGAAATATGTATGTCTTTGTATTTATTATATCCTTGATGCATACCAACAATTTTATTACTGTGTCATCATTTCATTTGCAAGTAATGTCCACTTTCTTCCCCCAAGGTGTAGTCCCCACAGCCCCTGAGCAGCCTGCAGCTGAAATGGAAAATCAAGTAAAATATCCAGATCCAAGGCCTGATGCTCCTCCTGAATATAATTCTCATTTTGTACCAGGTAAGTTAACTATTCGTAAGGGATCTTCTTCCATCTAGCAAACCACACACTCAGTTAAAATTGCTTTTTCAATTAATTAATTGATTGAGTCAAGAAATAAATTTTGAATAATGATAGGGTGCCAGACACTTTACTATATATCTTAGAACAGATTGCTGTCTTCACAGGATTTACAGACTATTGGAAGGAAGTTTTCTAAACACTGATGACATTCTTTATATCTTATTATGGAAATATGAAGAGAATGTTACAAGGGAACAGAAAGCAGTATCTGGCTTTTTCAGGAATTTGAGGAAAGCCGAGATGAGGAAGTCAAGTTTTGCTGTCATGATAAGAATTTCACAGTCAAAGAAAAGAGGGAAGAGGCTGTGCATAGAAGAAAGAATTATATGTCCAGAAGTGCATGGTCAGGCCAGGCACAGTGCCTCATGCCTGTAATCCCAGTGCTCTGCGAGGCTGAGTCTGGTATTGCCTGAGCTCAGGAGTTTGAGACCAGCCTGAGCAAGAGCAAGACCCGGTCTCTAATAAATAGCTGGGTGTTGTGGCGAACACCTGTAGTCTCAGCTACTTGGGAGGCTGAGGCGAGAGGGACGCTTCAGCCCTGGAATTTGAGGTTACTGTGAGTTATGATGCCACGGCACTCGGTAGAGGGTGACAAAGTGAGACTCTGTCTCAAAAAAAAAAAAAAAAAAGGAAAAAGTACTGGTCATGAAGGTTTCTATGAGGTACATGTGCAGCAAAAAGCGTGAAAAATGCAGAGAAATGGAGGTGAATGGTTTTGAGTGCTGATTAAGGAGCTCGTTCTGGCACATATTTTTATAAGGCTGAATACACTACTCATGATAACTCAGGAGAACAAATACATACACACTGGTACTATAAATTTGAACAGATTTTTTATAGTCTTTTTATAAAGCAATTTGGCAGTGTGTAAAATTAAAAATTTATATATTTAGGTTTGGCTAACGAAATGGTTTCAATCAGTATTGTATTCAAGTATATAGTATGACTTAGAAAATGATGGATATAGTTTACTAACATTTCTTTAAATATATATTTAATTGAAGCCATTGTGTGAAGCTCTGAAAGGGCAATAAAGCCCCAGCATTTATAGTATGATAGAAGAGATGTCATTTTGACTTTTGAGCTGATAAAACTCAGGAAACTGTAAAATAGCAGGATTTACCGTCCCCCTATTCCTAACATGCATGTGTGTTATACAGGTAAGATCCATTATAACATGCTATTTGCTCAGCCTCTCCTAAATTCAGGATATTAAAAATCATAAATTATAATCATGTTTTATCCGAATATATCTCTATATTTACTTCAGTAACTTTCAATACAATGTACATGGTCTATCTTACGTTCGCCACTCAATATCCAAGAACTTGGATTCTACTAGAACAGAACCTCTACTATTTCTAAAGAGAAAATACTGTTTATAAATCATATTCTGCTCATGTGGCATATATATGCCTACTATACTGTATATTTACAGAAAGATTATTAATAAGGAGAAGATAGCCTTCAAATTCAATGACTAAGTAAATTGAAAGAATGACCAGGCAGACATCTAATCAACTGTTACAGTGTAGTTGGAAACTCACCGTGATCGCCACCTAGTGGCCTGCCTCTATACCTACTTAGTATGAATGATAGAAATCGTGTCCCTGTGATTCACATTAAGAAACTAGAAATACTGTGGTTGAAATATCTGTTTTAATAAATGTATTTAAATGCAATTACATAACTTTTATGCTGCATTATAGTACTGTATATGTGTTCCTACGAAAAATAATTGTTTACTTTAGTCTTTAAAAGAAGAGTTAAAAAGTAACCTTTCCTACATATATATTCTATCTAAAGAGAAAATGGCATGATTTTTTCTAAATAAAAAAAAAGATAATATTCAAAATAACTAGGAAAACTCACACCATACAAGGCAGTAGTCTCAGTATCTGCCTTAAATGGCAGTATCAGCAAGACAGTGCTGGTTGGCAGTGTTTTTTATTTAAATAATATAAGATACAATAATTACACAGTGTTGTTTGTTTTGTTTTTCTGAAGAATCAAACATAATTCTTAATGACAATTGCAGGGCTCAGAAGGAGTATAAAATGCCAGTTTCCCCACATTTTTTGATCATATTTTTTTCTTCACTATGATAAGACATGCTTATAACAAAAATCATTCAATTAAAAAAATTTATACATGACTTTTCTTATAAATGCTACCTTCATACTGAATAGCCCTAAGATGTAAATTGTAATTTTCTTTCTGATTTATTTGCCCTCAAATTTTTTATTAAAATTGCATTATAAGTTAATCATTAACTCATTATTGTGATATAATGATAGGTATTCCTAAGACAGTTTATATGACTGTTAATTGCATTGTTGCTTATAATAATGGTTTAAAAAGAAGGGAAGGATATCTGATTTTTTTGTCCAGTTTAGATACTCTTAGATATAATTCTTAAAAGAATGAAACGACATTCTTCATGACAAAATTAAAACACATACTTTTTCTCATTTCTTTGCGAAGGCATCATACTTTTTCTCTTGGGGGCTGTAATTTGACATGGTTTCTAGTTGCCCTTATCTTTTCTTTGGTCACTGCTTACTCTCCTTCTCTGTCAATAACTCTGTGTTCTGTACCCTGAAAAGCTGCTATTCTCAGAGTCTTTGGTCCACTCCCCTGTTCTTCCCCCGCTCACCTCTTCCACTCACCCTTCCTTTTACAACCTATCCTAAGTTATCTTGGTAACACCAATGTTTTCATTTGCTTTTAGTTCCTGATGACCACGTCCCCATCCCATATCAGTCTGCTGTGCTCTCAATTTGCATTTCCAATGATCTATAGACTGCTTCCCCTAGATAACCACTATAAAAAAACCTAAGCAATACACACACACACATACACACACTCTCACACTCACACAAACATAGCATTAATTAACAGGTGAGTTTAATGGTATGGTAGGATACACAGTCAATATACAAAAATCCAATTTTATTGCTATGCAATAGCAGTGAACAATCTAAAAAAGAAAGCTAAAGTACAATTGCACATACAATTACAACAAAAATGATAAACTCTTCAATTATTCAACTTAATAATGGAATTATAAAACTTGTCTATTTACCAAATATTTTTGAAAGAAATTAGTGAAGACTTAGCTGAATGGCAAATATTACATAGATTTGAAAAGTAAATAGTGTTAAATGGTGATTCTGTCTCAGCAGTGTAGGTACTCTTGTATCTACTGCTGGCAATTCCTTGGGTTTTAAATATATAATTGTACAATTCAGACTTACCACTGCTTGTATTGAGACCTTGATAAAATAGAAGTCCTGAAGTCAAGCATACTTGTTGTGTGAAAATTCATTACTGTGAGTACTCTTCTTAAAATGTTATAAAATGTTGTATCTTTTTATAAAATAATCCAGATACCCTGAGTCATTTATAACTCATCAGATCTCTGAAGGCAGAGTGAGGAGAAATGGTGAAGGGTTAAGCACCAAGGTTGGAATATTTATATCCTCCCCACCCCACCCTGCCCCAACTTCACATATTGAAGACCTAATTCAATTTGGAGGTGGTTCTTTTCTGAGGTAATTAGATTAAGAGTGGAGCTCTTAAGATGAATTAGAATACTTGTTAAGTGGAGACATGAGAGATAACCTGTCTGTCCCCAGAGGGAGGACACAGCAAGAAGACGGTTATTTGAATTCAAACATGAAAGAGAGCCTTAACACCGTACACTCTAGCATTTGATCTTGGACTTCCCAGAACTGTAAGAAAGAAATACTTGCTTGGGTTTTTTAAAATCTATCCAATCTGTAGTATTTTGCCACAGTGGCCCCAGCTACTGAGACAATATACTTAAGAAATTGAATCTAAGAGACATCAGGATTGAGGACCAGCCTAAGACCTTGGTAATGAAGATACAGAAAAGTGAGTGAATCAAGGTGCTGAAAATAGCTATTAAAAGTACCTCTTTGACATAAAATAGACATTACTAACTTTGTGATCTTAAACAGTAACAATAAATATAATAACAAAACATTATAATAGCAATTATATGCTAAGCCTTGCGGTAATCTCACTACCACCTGATGAAGTAAGTTTATTATCTTCACAGAAAGAACCCAGTGCATTGAGAAGCTCCTGTATCACTTCATGTTCCAGCCCTTATTTTTTGCACCTCTGAAACGGGGATAATTATGTCAAAAGTTTTAAGATTAAATGAATTCATATATAAATGAGACCCCTTAATCATTGATAGAACATGGTACACACTCAGAAAATGGAACAACTTATTGTTATTTTCAAATGGATGTTGTGTGATCCATTTCATCTTAATGTGGAGAGTCATACTAATCCATCGTAGATTATAATGTTAAAAATGTATAACACTTTGATTTGTTTTGAACACAGGACCACCAGGACCAGCTGTCCCTCTACCTGCAGGCTACCCAGGAGGCTTGCCTATGGGATACTACGGTCCACAGCAGCCCAGTACCTTCCCCCTGGGCCAGCCAACCACTGGAGCCAATCCTATCCAGTATCAGCCTGGCAAATACCCTATGCCGAACCAGCCTGTTTCCATTGCATGGATGCCAGGGCCACCTCCTGTGCCAAACTGCCCTCCTGGTCTGGAATACTTAACTCAGGTACCCCATGCACATGCAAATTATTTTCTTTTGAAGTATGACCACAGGGACCTAACAAGAAGATTTTTAAAAGATGCCAGACAAAGTTAATAAAAGAGACGAGTCAGTGATGAGATGTGCCTAGTTTGTGAAACTTAAGAATGGCGATAGTAATTTCAGGAATGTGAAGAAGGAGGATAGTGATGTCAGTGGGATAAGTGATTTTCGCAAGAATTTGCGTTGGGATTTAAGGCATTCAAGATGTTTTCTTGAAGAAAACTAGAAAAATAGGAATAGACATAGGAAAAAGCTATCATAGGCACAAGTTGTGTCATTTGCTTAAGAGTGAAAACTCAGCATGAAAAAAAAAACAACACAAAAAGAACAAAACACAAGACATCAGGTGAACTACCAAAAACCTTACCCTGTTCCTTTTCTTCCCCATCTGTAATTTGCTCTTATTATTTCTGCCGCCCCCAAAAACATGCAATATAAATAAAAGTAAGGAGCTAGCAAAGATATTACTTCAGGCCATATTCGAGGGACTCCCTTCACATAACACAGTGACTACCTAATTTCTATCTGTGTGGATATTCTAGAGCCACTGGGACATCCAAATCAGAACCAGGGCAATATAAAAAGTTGATATGCAAATGCTATTGTTTATACACCCCTGTAGAAACTTGAAAAAATTTCTATGAAAATAAAATAAAGCTATTACAGTAATGCCTCCTTATCTGCAGCTTCTGTTTCAACAGTTTCAGTTACCTGTGGTCAACAGTAGTATGAAAATACTAGATGGAAAATTTCAGAAGTAAACAATTCATAAGTTTTAAATTGAGCATGATTCAGAGTATTATGATGAAATATTGCAGAACCCAGCTCTGTCTTGCTCAAGACCTGAATCATCCCTTTGTCCAGTGTATCCACACTGTAAATACTACCTGCCCCTTAATCACTTCGTAGCCTTCTTGGTTATCAGATTGTCAGTCAAGGTGTCATAATGCTTGTGATTAAATAACCCTTATCTTAATAACAGACCCAGAGTACAAGAGTAATAATACTGCAAATTAAATACTTTCTTTCAATGAAAAGGTACAATTTCTTGGCTTAAGGATAGAAAAATATTCCACTCAGAGGTTGCTAAGATATATGTTAAAAACAAGTCTTATATCCATGAAATTGTGATGAAGGAAAAATAAATTTCTGTATAGTATATACAGGATTTGGTACCATCCACAGCATCAGACGTGTACCAGGGATCTTGGGAAGTGTGCCCTGTGTTGGAGAGAGATATCTTATTAACTTCTGAATCTTGTTTTCCTTTTGACAAAGGAAGTGTTGAGTTGTATATTAACCAAAGAACTTCCCAATTCAATAGAGAAGACAACCCGGGTACACAGCAAGGATTTCTTGAAGTTAACCTGCTTCTCTTTTAAATCCTGTATATTTGTAGGGAGCCTGTTAACCCTGTATGTTGAAAGCTCTCTGTAGAATGTCATAGTGATGACATATACAAGTCAATAATACCATTGGATCCGAAAATTGGGATTTTACAAGAGCTAAGTTTTTATTTAATTATTATTTGGGCAAAATATTGACAAAGTACAAAGCCAGCTGTTCGGAAAATAGAGGAAGCCCCTATGTTATTTCAGAAGGTTATAAAATGTCTATAGTTAGTCAAATTTAGAAAGTCTCAATTTTGACTTGATAAAAAATATAGAAATTGTTCTTAGAAATCTAATATTTTCTTCAGTCATTTCTATTTGAAAATTGTATAGTTTTTGTTTACTTAATATTAAAAAACAATTTCTCATTTACTTTTATCATGGTGACAGAGGTTAAATTAACATTTTATGAGTTTTGGTTTCCCTTTCAGGAATATTTTGAATTTTATTTTATTTTATTTTTATTATTATTTTTTTTCTTTTTTGAGACAGAGTCTCACTTAATCACCCCTGGTAGAGCGCCGTGGTGTCACAGCTCACAGCAAGCTCAAACTCTTGTGCTCAAGCATTTCTCTTGCCTTAGTCTCCCAAGTACCTGGTACTACAGGCACCCACCACAATGCCCAACCATTTTTAGAGACAGGGTCTCATTGTTGCTCAGGCTGGTCTCAAACTCATGAACTCAAGCAGTCCACCTTTCTGGGCCTCCCACAGTGCTAGGATTACAGGCGTGAGCCACCATGCCTGGTCCCTGTTTTAAATTTTAAAACGTAAGTGAGAAAGCACTTCAAAGAGATTCTGATCAGACAAATCTGATTTCTAATTCTATATCTACTCCTCGATAGCATTAAAACTTTGGGAAACTTTCTTAACTTCCGTGCTTGAATTTCATCCTCTATAGAATAGTACTAGCAATCCGCAACTTACCAGCATGTTATGAGAACTTTTAATGAGGTGATGCTTGTAGTGTGCCCTATATTTTTGTGTACAAGGTCGACCCTGTGGGCAATAGTTATATAGATGTTACTAGCAAAGCTAACTTCCTTTTTGTGAATGTCAGGAATCAAGACTAGATAGAGCCCATCATTTCCCTCTGCCTCGTCTTTCTGTGGTACCATATACAGAGTATGTGAGTCTTATCCTGGCTACCAAGACTCCTTATCCTCGCTGGTAGCAGGATTATGTTGTTTCCAGGGCTGGTAGCAGGATTATGTTGTTTCCCATGACTTTGCCAGGGACTCTACCAACTTCTCAGAGAACTGCCCCTTCACAGACAGGGTGTCTTACTGGGCTCTTGCTCTAAATTAATGAGGATCAAATCTTCACATTTGCTCTGCAGTGGACACATGCCCCAAATACAGGCAAACACACCTGTTTTGATATGTTTGCTTTATTGTCCTTCACAGATAAATTGTGTTCTCTTTACAAATTAAAGGTTTGTGGGAACCCTGAGTCAAGCACGTGCTCACTTCCTGTCTCTATGTCACATTTTGGTGATTCCTGCAATATTTCAGACTTTATCATTGTTATTATATCTGTTATGGTGATTTATGTTCAGCGATCTTTGATGTTGCCATTATAATTGTTTGGGAGCACCACAAACCATGTCCATAGAAACTGCAAACATGATGGATAAAACTTGTGTGTTCTGATTGTGATATCAACTGGGCTTTCCTCCATTTCTCCCTTTCTTTGAGCCTCCTCTTTCCCGAGATACAACAATATTGAAATTAAGCCAATTAATAACCCTATAAAGGCCTTAACATGTTCAAGTGGAAGGCAGAGTTGTACATCTCTCATTTTGAATTAAAAAGCTGGAAAGGATTAGGTTTAGTGAGGAAGGCATGTTGAAAGCAAGATGGACAGAAAGCACTTATGAAGTAGCAACGAAAATAATTTTATGGTTGGGGGTCACCACAACATGAGGAACTGTATTAAAGAGTCACTGCATTAGGAGGGTTGAGAACCACTGTTGTAGATACTATTACCATATCAAGTAGATGCTATTCTGACATATCAGGCAATGGTTTTTTAAAGTAGAACTGAAGGAAAGTGCTTTTCTTAATTTTAAAAAAGGAAGTTAAGACAACTGGAATTGATAACATTTTTTGATTCTCTTCAGCTTTAAAAAGATACTTTGGTATCAATTGATATATTTTGGTAGCAATCTCATCAAGTTCTTTTCTAATGCTAGTTTGACTTAATTTTGTTATTTCTCTCTTCTAATTACTGTGTTCTATCCCAACAGCTGGACAACATACATGTTTTTCAGCATTTTGAGCCTCTGGAAAGTACGTATAATATTTGTAATGTTCAACAATATTTTCAACAGGTGGAAATTTGCATTATCCAATACCTAATTCCTTCTTAATATTGATCATTTTCAGTGGTTCAAAGAGAAAAAGATCTATGCACCATAAATTTTGTCTTTAAGAGAGTATTAAAACAAATTATTTTGTATAATTTTATTTATCTATATATCATATAATTTAAAGCTCTTGGACTTTGAGCATACGTTTTATTTGGTCCACCCCCGCCCTGTGCCCTTTATTTCTTATATTCATCTTTTGTAGATGAGTAAAAGAAAGAGCTGAGTTAGCTGGGGCAACACAGTCAGTGCTAGAGCTGGAAGTAGACTCCAAGTCTGCTGAATTGTAGTTCGGTGCCCTTGCTTTGGAAGTAAGAAGAAACTATCACAGTCAAAATCATGCCTATTTTCAGGTCAGCTTTACAAGAGTTCTGCCCCCACTGTATTAGCTGTACACATTTCTTTTTCCATGACTTAGGCCTTTTGACTTTTATTGGTTTATTTTTCTCATTTGCAAATAGTAATGACCCTCGTCATCTCAACACATTTCATAAGCAGATTAATAGTCCAATAGTAACTTCATTTAAATGATTTTATAATTAAAGTTTTCTAAATTCAGACACTCCACAAACGTTATTTCAATTTTTGATTTTGCAGAAAAAAATTTAAAATGATTTTACGATGAACTTCTTAAAGGAAATGTTTTACATTTCCAAAGTTATTTAAATATTTATAAAGCCCGTGACTTTTGGGGATGTGCTAATCAATTGTATGTATTTTTCATTTGAAATTTTTAAAGGTTATGTTGCTTTAAACCCCTGGGAAATAACTGAACTGAGGCCCGTTTTCACTGGTTCTAATTTAAGACGACATTTCTCATTTTATTTTGTAGTGATAACACGTTTTGAAACTAATAATAGATACGATATTAAAAACAACTCAGACCAAATGGTTTATATTGTAACTGAAGACACGGACGACTTTACCAGGAATGCTTACCGGACACTAAGGCCCTTCGTCCTCCGGGTCACCGACTGCATGGGCCGGGAAATCATGACAATGCAGAGACCTTTCAGATGCACCTGCTGTTGCTGCTGCTGCCCCTCAGCGAGGCAAGAGGTCAGAGAACACGAGTCTAATCCATTGCTGCTTTCGGGTCCAACTCTTCACGGCATCATGTGCTCCTTCGAAAACTACACAAGAGTGATTTTCACTGGCGCTACTGGTCAGAATGGAGGGAGTTAGTGGGGAGGGAGAAAGCCAAATTGTCTCCCCTAAGAAAACTCACAGAGGGCTTTCCTTGTGAGTTCATACTCTTCACACACTGCTCAGTGGTTCAAGCACAAGCACAAAATAGGGTTGTTGAGGCAATGAGCACTCTGTCGGTTTTGCTACTCAATTAGAAATTTGTGAGATTGAAAGTGGTCATATTCATGTACCTGAATGTACCTCCATACCAGGTGATGCTAAAATAAATATATGCTTTTTGAATTGTGAGGGACTTTATATGCCTTTACATTACCCATCACAACCCACATCTTTCTACAGGCCAGGAAGAGTGGCTCAAAAAGATGAAGTGCTAGAGAGAGTGTCACACGTGCCAGAGGATAGTCCTAGAAAGAGACGACAGATATGAGTTAACAGTTTGGTTGCTCTGGTGTCATCTGTGCACGTCTAATCCAGGCAAGTTGTTTGGCTACAGGGAAAAGAACAGCTCCTTTCAAGAGAGGTCCATCACAGTTTGAAATCTTGATATACAACCTATTAAATTTGGACAATATACTTCAACTTTTTAAGACTTAGTGTTCTTACTCTACCAGGTAGAACAATACTTCATAGGATTACTGGGATGTTTAAATGATAAGTTATGTTAGATGACAGCATTTACTAAATATCAATTTATTTACAACTCTCCCTGTGTCTTAACATATTTACCTGTAACAGAGAGATATTGACAGTTCCTGTCTGATAGATGATTGTTTCAAGATTTAAGTCAATTCCTTAGCGCAGAGCCTGGCAAATATAGCACTCAGAAAATGTTCTCCGGTATCTCCCCTGTGTCATTTTTATTTTTATAATAACATCCTGATGTTTGAAGTGAATCTATATACCTCTTACCCTCAACTCTTTCTGAAGTAGTAGGCATTTTTTGTCATATTAGTAAGTTGTGTTTTTTAATCAAAGCCTGTACATATAGCTTTCTGAAATTACAGGAAGCTAGGAGAGCAGAAAAGAAATCAAAATACAAACAGTTCAAATTATTAATTTTTCCCATATCTTCATACATCTTTCTCCCATATTTTTTTCCTGAGCTTTACTTGTATTCATTTGTGCGTATGTGTGAGTGTGTTTAGTTTATGCAGTTGTATTAGCTGTGCAGATTGCTATAGAGAACAGGATACACTTTCATCGTCACAATCGTTCCCTGTTATTTCCACTCTCACTTTTCTCGCTCCTCTTCATCCTTAATCTCTGGCAACCGCTAACCTGTTCTCCACGTCTATAATTTTCTCATAAGAATGTTATATAGACAAAATCAAATATGTAACCTTTCAGGATTAGCCTTTTTTTTTTTTTTAAATTTTGAGACAGAGTCTCAAGCTGTCTCCCTGGGTAGAATGCCGTGGCATCACAGCTCACAGCAACCTCAAATGCTTGGGCTTAAGCAATTCTCTTGCCTCAGCCTCCCAAGTAGCTGGGACTACAGGCGCCCACCACAGCGCCCGGCTATTTTGTTGTTGTTGTTGCAGTCGTCATTGCTGATTTAGCTGGCCCAGGCTGGGTTCGAACCCACTAGCTTCTCTGTATGTGGCCAGCACCCTACCCACTGAGCTATGGGCGCCACCAGGATTAGCCTTTTTTACTTAATGTAATTACCTTGATATTCAGACAAGTTGTTACCTAGATCAGTACTTCATTCTGTTTTATGTATACCATGGCATGGATTTTTTTTAGTAATTTATTTTTATACGATTTTGATTTTTATCTATTAGGTTGAAGATTTTATGAGCTATCAGTTATAGGAAGCTATCAAATTTTATGTTTGTGTGTAGTTGTGAATTTTATATATGAATGATAATATCTTGATTTGACAGTTAATGAAGCTGTGTAATCCTGCCCCATGTCTTGCATATAATCCCTTCCCCAAATTTAGGAAAGTATATGAGACACCAGAGAAATAGTCAGTAGAAATTTCACTTTGGGCTTTTATAAAAAGAATTTAATGTTTATGCCTCATTAGTTATTTCTAAATAGGAAGATCTTAATTCTTTACAAAGGAATATTATAAAGATAATTAGCTAAAATAAGGTCATGAACAAAATTTCGAAGCTCTTTTGAAAACTAGTGTTAGGTGCCCATACACACACTGTGTTCTGTTCATAATATGCCATCTTCAAAGTCCTGCTCATCTCATTTGTATTGTATTCCTTTTTTTTTTTTTATTAAATCATAGCTGTGTACATTAATGTGATCATGGGGCACCATACACTGGTTTCATAGACCTATCAACACATTTTCATCACACTGGTTAACATAGCCTTCCAGGCACCCTCTCCGTTATTGTGCTAAGACATTTACATTCCACATTTACTAAGTTTCACATATACCCTTGCAAGATGCACTGCAGGTGTAATCCCACCAATCACCCTCCCTCTGCCCATCCTCCCCCCTCCCTCCTCTCCCTCTCCCCTGTCCCCATATTTGTAGGTTGTAACTGGATTATAGCTTTCATGTGAAAGCCATAAATTAGTTTCATAGTAGGGCTGAGTACATTGGATACTTTTTCTTCCATTCTTGGGATGCCTTACTAAGAAGAATATGTTCTAGCTCCATCCATGTAAACATGAAAGAGGTAAAGTCTCCATCTTTCTTTATGGCTGCGTAATATTCCATGGTGTACATATACCACAATTTATTAATCCATTCGTGGATTGATGGGCACTTGGGCTTTTTCCATGACTTAGCAATTATGAATAGGGCTGCAATAAACATTCTGGTACAAATATCTTTGTTATCATGTGATTTTTGGTCTTCTGGGTATATGCCTAATAGAGGAATTATAGCATTGAATGGCAGGTCTATTTTTAGATATCTAAGTGTTCTTCAAACATCTTTCTAAAAGGAATGTATTAATTTGCATTCCCACCAGCAGTGTAGAAGTGTTCCCTTTTCTCCACATCCACGCCAACATCTCTGGTCTTGGGATTTTGTAATATGGGTGAATCTTACTGGAGTTAGATAATATCTCAAAGTAGTTTTGATTTCTAATCGATGTGCCTAAGATGCCGTTTTTACCCTCCTTAAAATCTAGGAAGTTAGCTTGTTACTGTTTCATATGCTATGTCAGAAGACAGGAGACTCCTGCATCAGGAACACAGGGCAGTATTGCACAGCAACCTTGTAAACCTCAGCATGTTCCTGCGGGTTTGCCTGTGGCCAAGTGCTGGGGGGTGGACACGGAGGAGCCCAGGAGAAGCTGTACCTTAGGGATACAGAGCTGGGACAACTGCCTGTTTTTTAACAAGCTGTAATTAAGCCTACCTTTATCTCAAAGGAAATACGACCTTATCCCTGAGCCTGCTCATTGAAACATAGTCCTAAAATCAGAAATGTTCTCTCTTAGCAATAATTTTCTAGTCCTTGGCTGAACACAAGGACATCTATGTGGTGTGGCTGAGGGCCTATGTGTACATTTGCATGAGCATCTAACCTTTGTCACTTCTTGTTTGCAGCTGGAGGTGCAGTGTCCCCCTGGTGTCACCCTTGGCTTTGTTGCAGAACATTGGAATTTGTGCAGGGCGGTTTACAGCCTCCAAAATGAGAAGAAGGAGAATGTGATGAGAGTGCGTGGGCCGTGCTCAACCTACGGCTGTGGTTCAGACTCTGTTTTTGAGGTGAACATATGTAAATAGAATGGTTCCTACACATACTAACAGACTTGGGAATGATCTAGTTTTAGACTTTTTTCATGTAAATTTATAAAATAGTATGAGGAAAGGATTACTTAACCAGTTGGCATAAAAGGATTTTACTTTTTTTTTAGTGGATTGTTTGGGGTTTTCCAAAATGTGAGTTCTCTTTTTATGATTTCAGTGCTTGATAAAAATAAAAGGAAGCCATTTACAACATTAAAACTTGTGAGAGTAAACAGCCTGATGTAATTCACTCATTGAGTTTTTGGCTATATTTAATGAACCATTTTGTTGAGAATATACATTCTAGGTAAAGCAAATGCCCAGTATAACACAGACATAGAGAGCACACTTAAGGTTATGCAGATTGCTTATTTGTATGATAGAACTCTGCATCCTCAAGAAATAGGGCGGTGTTGATAACACAGAGAACTAATCCGAGATTGTTTTGCCCCATCTCAGAGGCTACAACATGACTGTTTAACATACTATGTGTCTGCCTAAGGAAATGCCTAGAAATACTTACTGGGCTTCCTAAAGAGTACTTTTCTGAATGCCTCGTAAGATTCATCATCTACTAAAATTGCTTATTTGACTGTTTCCTATGATACCTAAGACATTTTTCTTCTCATTTTACATCATAATATTATTAATTATTGCCTATTTATTCCAATACTGATAGAGATAAGCCGATTGCCCAGGCAAGCTGTGTGTGATCATTCCCAATGTCATCTGACCATAGCGGAGAGGGAGGGGTGGGAGGGGGTGGGTGGGTAGAGGGAGGAGGATGGGTGGGATCACACCTGCGGTGCATCTTGCAAGGGTATATGTGAAACTTAGTAAATGTAGAATGTAAATGTCTTGGCACAACAACTAAAAAAAATGCCAGGAAGGCTATGTAGACAGGTGTGATGAAAATCTGTCAAACGATGTATGAAACTAGTGTATGATGCCCCATGATCACATCGATGTGCACAGCTATGATTTAATAACAAAAAAAAAAAAAAAAAAAAGAAGAAGTGAGCATTTGGATGTTATAAGTGCCAGGGTTCACCTTTTGGAAACTGAAACCCTTTGGTGCATTAAGGAGACAAGGTGGATCTGACTTACAAGCCCTTGAGTAATGCGACATGCACAGTGCCTCTCCTGCTTTCTCCTAGGTTTCCTTAAATCGGAAGTGACCCCTTCCTAATTCCTAATTCTCCCCCTTGTCTGTATAGAGAGGGATGCAGTAACCAATTCAAATCATATCCTCTGACAAGGTCCCCCTCATTTGAAGATGAAAAGAGAGCAATAGCCCGAGAATTATAAGTTGTTGCCCAGCTTAATTATTAACCGGTTGGTAAGGATCTCAACCCTTCTTGCCTGTAATTTCCTTCTCTGAAGTTATATAATTACCATGTCTTTTCCTGCACTGTTTTCATGCTGTCTCCGTGTGATGGCTCCTAAGTAGAAGTCTAAACCATGGAATCTAATGCCTTTCAATCACTTCAGGCCACATACTTGTCATTCTAGGTCAAATCCCTGGACGGTGTCTCCAACATCGGCAGCATCATTCGGAAGTGGAATGGTTTGTTATCGGCCATGGCGGATGCCGACCACTTTGACATTCGCTTCCCAATGGACTTGGATGTGAAGATGAAGGCCATGATTTTTGGAGCTTGCTTCCTCATTGTAAGTATTTTTTTTTTTTTTTTTAGTTATCCTAAAAGAATGATTCTTTCTCATGAGAGCAGTGCCGTGTAGCAGAAAGCCAACTTCTATCTAATCTTGGAAATGAGGCCAACTTCTATCTGCCACTTAGTAGTTACATGTTTTGCAAAATGTTTAACACTTCTAAGCCTCAGTTTCCTCATCTGTAAAATGAAGAGGAAAATACTTTTATTTTACAATGTTATAAATGTTAGGTATCATATGAGTAAAATGGCCAGTACAGTACTTAGAAGATATTAGGCATACAGTGGGTGTAATTATATCACTGCCTCTGTTAGTTATTCTCACTATTTTAAAATGCCTATCCTACGATTTCTTAATGAAATGACACTAAAGCTGATATCCTTTCCCCTCTTCCCAGTGGCCTCTCTGTCAGTATTCTCCTTGGTGTATTATCCTATCCTAAAATTGTCGGAGTTTTTCCATCTGGTAATGATGTAATTTAGTAAATTGCTGCCAAAGACTAGAAGCCAACAGTTTCGAGTGTGTGGTTGCTACTCTTTTTTGCAGTTTTTGGCCAGGGCTGGGTTTGAGCCCACCCACCTTCTCCGGCATATGGGGCCGGCACCCTCCCCCTTTCTATCCCTTGGAGCCACAGGTACCACCCATGATTGCTACTCTTTTATATTAAACTCTTTACATTAAACTGTCTACAGAAAGATTTCATGAGCTTTAATTATTTTTAACTGGAATAGGAGGTCTCTCTAATAAACTATAAAAGGTAATATCTGGTATTTTATGGATTTTACCTAATTATTTATGTCTATTTCCCTATCAATATAAAATTATTTTTCCCATTTCAGGACTTCATGTATTTTGAAAGATCTCCGCCACAACGTTCATCAAGATAGAGGCATACAGCAACTCACCGATCAATATGGCTAATAAAAAAATGATAAAAGTTGAGTTAGGCTTACAGTCGATGCTCAATTATTTGCAAGTATTATTTTCTGCTTTGCAGATTATCATTATTGAGTGTTAGCTTTAAGAGGTAGGCTAAGAGTCTGACCGTAAAAACGAATACAATCTAAACACGTGTTTCATCCTGAAAGCCTATGACTCAAAATATGACAAACACTTCAAACATTATAAACATGAAATATGGGAAAATGAATCCCTGAGCTCTCACATTAATAGGTAGTGAGGTGTGGCCTTTTAGGACAATCTTTGTTGGGATAAAATAACATGGTTTCTGTCTTGGATGCTCTCCTAACCCCCCTTCCATCATCATCTCCTGTTACAGAAGACAAGCTTGATTCCATAGGAAAAGAACTGTTTCTTTATCTTTGAAAAGAAAAAGAAAAGCAGACAGAAATATTATGTTTCATTGTATCAGGAAAGTTTCCTTGGGCACCTACATCAGAACCTCATTCTGTGAAATTTATAAAAGTTTCAGTGGGAAATGGAATTTTATTACAAAATAAAACAATCTGTTTTTTTAATCTTAACACTTAGATTTTCCCTCATGGTCTGGCATGGACATCTAGGAGCTGCCTGTACGTGGAGGTAGGATCAGTCTACCAGGATAGGCACTGGCCATAGTCATAGCCAGTCAAGAGAAATGAGAGACATCGTTTCCTTATAAGAAACTTGTGTTTAGGCTCGGCACCCATAGCTCAGTGGTTAGGGCACCGGCCACATACACCAGAGCTGGTACGTTCAAATCCAGCCTGGGCCTGCCAAACAACAATGACAACTGCAACAAATAAATAGCTGGGCATTGTGGTGGGCACCTGTAGTCCCAGCTACTTGGGAGGTTGAGGCAAGAGCATCGCTTAAGCCCAAGAGATTGAGGTTGCTGTGAGCTGTGATGACACAACACTCTACCAAGAGCGACATGGTGAGACTCTGCCTCAAAAAAAAAAAAAAAAAAAAGACGCTTGCATTTCATACATTTATATGTAATACATTTATCACTTAACATACAACCTCTCTTGGTCACAGATGCCTTATATGCATATGAATTGTGTGTAGCTGAATCTCTAAGATTGCCTTTGTACCTGTATAGCCCATGTGCTAAGATACAGAAGACGTAAATGTTTTTTTCTTTTAAAAGGATCTTTCGTGACCACAATACTGTTCTAATGAAAAGAATTGGAGTTACCAGTATGTTTCTAAATTTTGAAATGTGACATTTCATGCAGCCCTTGATAAAAGCAAAAGCCTCAAGATTCTGATGCTGATGAATGCTGCTTTGCTGCTTGTTATTTACATGACAGATATGTATGTATGCAAAGTAATAAAAAACAGAAATTATGCTACTTCTCTGACATCTAAAGCTTATCAGTAAACATTATAAAAGCCCAACTATAACGTGTCAGTTGGTCTTGCATGTACTAATTAAATTAAATGCATAATGTGTAAGTGAATCCGCCCTGATTAAAGTGCCTCCATTGCATTTTAGCTTCCTGCTTGGACCCAGGCTGTGGACTGTGTTTATATGTGTATAACACGTTGCTTACAGCTGCAATGTGTTTTTCAGTAAAAAATTTTATACTTTGGACAATTCACATTACAATTTTGGTAGTTTTTAGTGGCATCTTATTGTGTAAAATTGGTCCAGTTGATAAAAAAACGGCAGGCGCTGTGTAGAATGGGATGCATTCATTATCTGTTCTTCATTACATAAAGAAAGACTGAGTGATGGCAGTTGGGTTTATTTTGAGACGAGGGCCTTAGCCCACAGTTCTTTTTGAAATAAAATAAAGGTGCTCTGTTTTTAAATTATGTTCCTCTTTTCATGGTAAAGTTGTTTTACTCAGTTTCTTGTAATGTGCATTTTTACGTGCTGCTGCTAGCTTTTTTTGAAAAATGTAAAAGCTGCTTTATAAAATATTAATTGCCTTGTATTTGAGAACACAATTGCAATGTTAGACATATGCATCTCCTATAATGATGTGTGACATTCAGTATGGGAAAATCAGACAAATAATATTCAGAAAACGTATCTATACAAAATTCTGATTTTTACTTGCCTAAATCCCTGTATTTCAAGACCTGCTGCACAAATGCTAGAATAAGACGTGACATTTAAAATCTCCGTGTAAAGTTTCGTGGTATTAACATGTCTTACCTGTCTCGTACAGTTACAATTTCACGTCCTCTAAACCGTAATGCCATGCACAATATTTTGCAATACAATTTATGTTATAATTTCCGTATTTCTTAGTGGTATCGCATTGTGTAAAGTTGATTTAAAAACAAACAGGAGCTATTTTATTAAACCTGTGATTTTCTGATTTCTTATATTTCTTGTGGCTTTTAAATAAATAGGATATGGCTAATGGCAAAATATGGTTTATTTCTTGACTTGTGATTGAGGCATTGAGTACTTTTTTCAGAGGGATTTTTTGAAGTAATTTTTTATTAATTATTAGGTTTATTCAAGGCCCTTGCTTTAGTATATAAATTTAATACTTTTAAAGTTATTTATTGTAGTGTTGCTTATTAGTAACTAGTTTTCTTATATAATCGAGTTATTTATAAATATTTATTTTTTATTTCTGATTAATATGGGGGTACATACAACTAGATTATATAGTTTGCTTTTGCAACATTAAAGTCCAATTTATAGTAGTGTCCTTGACATACGAAGTGTGTGTTATACCCATGCAACATATCTATTGGGTTGGAATTTATCCAACCCATTTCTCCCCTTCCCCAACTTGGATTTAATTGGGTTTTGTTCTAATGTGAGTATGTTGTTGTTAATCTAGTTCCAATTTAGTTCTGAGTACATGAGATGCTGGTTTTTCTATTCTAGTGCTTCTTCAATGGGGAATATGTTCTCCAAATCCATCCAAGTTATTACAAAAGATACAAAATCTCCATCTTTTTTATGGCTGAATAGTATTCCATGATATACACATACCACAATTTATTAATCCATTCATGTGCTGAAAAGCACCTGGGTTCTTTCCATATTGTGAAGCATGCTGCTATAAACTTTTGAGGTTAAATTTCATTATATTAAAATGTAATCCACTTTTTGAAATATGGATTTACATTTCAAATATAATTTTAGTGCCTATGTATCATGCAGGAAAGCTGCTAGAATTTGTAACTCTCTGTGAAGGGTACATTTTAAAGTGATTTTTCTGAGGGACAATATTTCTAGAAATTGTACAGAAAAGGAAGTTAAGGTTGCTACATCCATTCACTGAGTTTTCCAATCAAATAGATAATTTAAGTTCAAGTGCAGACTTACTGTAGTGATTCTGGGGTGTGCATCACTATTGCCCCTATTACAGCATCATGACACTTTTCACTCTTTTTTCCCCCAATGTTCAGGGTTTGATTTAATTTATATTGAAAGATTCAAAGTTAGGAAATCCAAGGTTCTGGATTTAATAAACGTATATCAACTTCAGCCGTTTGGCTAATGATAGCTAATGTTTAAAATAGATCTTTTTCCATAACTTTATAGAAAGCATTTCCCTTTTCCTTGAGTCCTCTTTAGTAACAAATCTCAGAAATGAGAAAGGCAGAAAGATACTTTCCAATCAAGGCAGCATAACATGCCATGGGATAACATTTAGCATGGTTAGTGATAACACTAGGCATCCATTCACTATCTGCTAAATAAGTAAAAATACAGTAAGTGGACATACTTTTAAAGTATTCATTATGGTAATCAGTAAAAGTATTTACCACCCTTTCCAGTATTTCCTCCCATCAATACTTACTTTATTGAGCATCTACTTAATTCAGGCACTAAGCTATTTCTGAATGCAGAGGGAACTAGGAAATGAAAAAGATGCAAGTATTGTTCTCAGGGGCTCATAGGTAGTGGATAAACAGTGTGCAAAAAAAAAAAAAGAAAGAAAAGAACACACATCTTTGAGGACTACAGTGAACACAAGCTCAATGGATGTCAGCACATTCAATAGATGCCATGCCATAAGCACCATCTCAGGTGCTGTACCTTATATTTTTGTCCTATTTAATCAGACAGCTAAGGCAGGCTGGTTGTGTCATATACCCAGGGAAACTCCTTGACACCGCTGAAGGTAAATAAGTTACATTTTACAGCCACATCTGCAGGCTGAACACATGGTAAGTGCAACTGAGAAAATCAATTTAGGAGATTTCATCAAGCAAAGCAAGGATTGAATGTTGATTACAGAAAACCACAAGTCCAGGACAATGGTACATCTCAGGTGTCACTGAATGTTTGTTAAACAAATGACAGTTCTAATATGTATATGGCACTGTGCTAGGGGTTCAAAGAGACAGCGTTGAACATGTAGTGCTCTATCCCTCAGCAAGGATAAAGCAAGTAAATTACATATCCTTTATCCTTGCTTTAACCTTTGCAGCACAGAGCTGTTATTATTGCATAAAACAAATAATATTTTGTGTTTAAGATAGATATCACTGGATTGTCACAACTACATCGTGAAGTAAATGCCAGTTTCATTTCTCAGTGGAAGAACAAACTTCAAGAGTAGTAATGAAGAGGAAGGGTACTAGGAGTTTCTTCCCTGTTGTGTTGTAATGAAAGAAAATCCAAGGGTTGTAT
Organism: Loris lydekkerianus; assembly: GCA_963574355.1. Taxonomy (NCBI): domain Eukaryota; kingdom Metazoa; phylum Chordata; class Mammalia; order Primates; family Lorisidae; genus Loris; species Loris lydekkerianus. The sequence continues at coordinate 51,463 of CAUYPK010022922.1, forward strand.
AAAAGGTATGAAACAGGAAATCTCCCTGGAAGAAGGAATAGAACAGCTACAATGTAGTTAATGCCAGATCTCGTAGAGCTGCCTAGTCTCAAGGGTGCAACCATATATCTGCTGAGGGCGAGGGTCCTCACCCTGTTTCCAGGTGCTCAGACTGGGTTGGGCCCTGTTCACTGGTGTGTATGCAAAGTGGGGAAGGTCCTAGGACTAGGGTTATGGTGGTGCCTTCACATATAATACCTAAAGAGAAAAGTAAATGGCAAAATCTAAAAATGTATTCTGTAATTAGCTAGCATATGGGTGCCCATTCCATTTTTTTTGAAGTTCTTAATTCTGCTGCTTCTCAGCAAAGGAGCCTGTAATGTGAAATCATGTAGTTTGGAGATGCATAGTTGCCAGCTTTACCTCAAGATTTACTTCTAGGCCAGATGGATGTGCACATGGGCTCGTATGGAGTAAAATCAGCCTACTCCTGAGGCAGGTGTGATAAAGTAACTAATTACCTATGATAACAATAATGATAACGATGAAGATGGTGATAAAACCTGGATAACTATAATACTTTTAAGATATCCTATAAGCCAGGCACTGTTCTGGTTCTAAGGACTTTCCATTTCCTATTTAATTCTGATAACTCTGTTAGATACATTACTGTAATAATTCCCATTTTGCATCTGAGAAAATGGAGGTTTAGATATCTTACACAAGGTCACCCAGCAAGCTAGCTGTCCATGAAGGCATTATTTAAGCCTGCTCCATCTCGGTTCATCTGTGTGTGTGTGTGTGTGTGTGTGTGTGTGTGTGTGTCTGTGTGTGTGCGCTCGCGCGCTACCACAGAAACACTGGGAAACTAAAATAGAAGAGAATGGTGGAATGTTACCACATTAGGATTATGGCTGGGAAACCTGTGAGTCTCAAAGAAGGTTTTGTCTGAGGATGAACTGTCTTCAGGGAAATGTTCTTCTGTCCCTGCTTGTGTTCTAGTGATGTTATCCACCGCAGACCATTTTTTATGTTATCCTTTCAGTTTGGTATTTCCTAAGTCATGTTATGTATTTTAAATACAAACCGCTAAATTATATGGAAAATTCTTGTTTTTGAATTTCCAAGAAACAATTCTTCTCTACCTATAATACTGGTTAAAACAGTCAAGCTTTCTCTTTGTTTGCCAGGGAGGGAATTTTTCTCTAGTTCACACTTTATACTTGACCTTTAAGGATTCCCACTTTATTTGGGGAGTGGGGGGTTCTCTAATAGTCCACCTTGCCTAAACCCCAAACCTCATTACCAACTGCTAATGAAGTTGGTGACTCACTCCCTCTAAGAAGCTAAAGAAAGTGTGGGTCTAAGCTTAGTAGATATTTCAGATTATTCTTTGCTTCAGACTATTAAAATTCCTTAATCTCCTAGAAGTTACATTTTACATTCATGTAGCTTTAGGTTATATGGCAGGTAGACTTCAGGAGTTCTACAGCAAGATGTTTGTGAGATTGCCTAGTTGCAACCTTCCCAGCAATGGGAATGTCTATTTTTAAATACAGCACAACTTTCTTAGAATGAAATATTTAGGGGAAAATTCCTTAATATAAATGTAACAAATAATTTTGAGACTGGCAAATTATTACTATTTGTTAGATAGTATTTATACAAGTTATTACTAATTTGCAGCTAAATATTTTCCATTTGAGATGACATATATTATCTTTCTATCATCACATTGAATTCCAGATTCTCTTAAAATACACTTAATATTTCTGTTTTCAGGTAAGACACGTTCATTTAAAATGGTAGCAGCTCATTGGCAATCCAGATTTGAGCAATTTGTTTAGAAAAATTGTATGATCTTTTCCATAAACCATTTTAAAAACATGTATGCTCAAATTGTCCTGGTATAATTTATTTGAGTTTTAGTATTTTTCATTACAACATATGAAAGCAAATATCTGGAGCTAAACTATTTTTAAAACTCTTAATTTTGCAGAAATAGGCCAATTGAGAGAAGCAATTGGAGTATTTTGAGTGACAAAATATTAGTCTAGTGTTGCTGTACCTTTCTGTCTGAAGCCTGAATAAAACAATCTACAATAGGGGGCAGCACCAGCTCATGGATTTCCTTATTCTTTTTTATTCAAGAATTTATCAGTACTAGTCTATCAATTTTAATGAATAGAAACAAGAGATTTCAGAATCAGAAGGGAGCATCAAGGATTATCTGCTCTACATTCTGAAATAAAAGTGAAGGAACGAGGAGAATCCCAGGTCATGTGTCCAAATTTACACTGGGTTAATTAATAAAAGAATCAGAACTGAAAGTACATATCTCTGATTTTATTACAGTTTCTTGTCAACACACCAAAAATTTAGCAAAGATTAAAAAAAAGTTGAATGTGACCTCTTTCTGAACATCGAGATTTTAGTCAATAAAAAATTAAAAAAAAAACAATTTCAAATTATTCTAAAGTTCAAATCCTTTTGAAGCGTGTACTCATAGAGTTTTAATCAATAAGCCAGAATAATTTCACAGAGGTCTTCTAAGGATCAAGAAGAAACTAAATTGTTATGTAAGAAGACAGTAACAACTAAAGGATTTATGTCCTAAGTAACCTGCATTTGTATGTAACCATTCATACCATTGATACATGTGCCTCTTCCTCAGTCAGCATTCACATCTGAGTTCAGTTTCTTTATTAAAATATGTATATTTAGATTTTTGTGTGTGTGAAAGGCAATCTGTTCATAAATTTTTCTGCTTTGAAGAAATGTAATTTTTAGGTAAAATTGTTATCCAAGCACAGAGGGAATCAAGCCTTGATCTGAGCAGGGAAAGAGAAATATGTCTAATGGAAACAAACACAACTCCGCCCAGAGGTAACCTGGCCTGCCTGTTGGCCTGACGGATGATCAGATAAACAACTGGGGCTGGCGCTGTGGGAATATTTTTTCATAGGTCTGGCAAATCAGATGACAGTCAGCTCTGAGGATTATTCCTGGGCATGCTCAGAGTTTGTTTTGCCCCCTTGAATTGCTTTGTTATTACTGTATTTCTAATATTTACAGTTCTATTTTTTTTATGTTTTCTGTATTTGTGTATCTCACTCCATTCTCTACGACTTTAGGTTTTTCTTTTTTTGTTTGTTTGTTTGTTTGTTTGTTTGTTTGTTTGTTTGTTTCTGTGAGACACAGTCTTATTTTGTCACCCTTGGTAGAGTACCACGGCACCTTAGCTCACAGCAACTCCAACTCTTGGGCTCAAGCAATTCTCTTGCCTCAGCCTCCCAAGTATACCACAGGCTCCCACCATAACACCCGGCTATTTTCAGAGATGCAGGTCTCACTCTTGCTCAAGCTGGTCTTGAATCTGTGAGCTCAGGCAATCCATCCGCTTTGGCCTCCCAGAGTGCTAGGATAACAGGCATGAGCCACTGTGCCCAGCCCAGGTTTTCTGTTTATGAGGTGTTTAGGCTACTTGCTTGAGATAATGGTCACAGGACCTGCCTGGATGTAGAAATCAGAAAGAGGGTTTGCTGGATTTGGCTGTTTTCTTCACTGATAACATTGTAACTTTCAAAAGAAAGCTATGTTGAATTCCATGGAGACAGACACAGGAGGAAAACTAAAATCCTTTTTATTCTTACAATAGCTTACAGAATAGTGTTGAATCAGTTACCCTCCTGTCTCAGGCAGAGGTTGAAAAACAGGGGCCACTAGTGGAGGCTTGCCCCTTTACAGTGACTTGCCCCAAGGCAGAGCTAGGAATGTCCACTCCCTGCAGACAGGCTGCCTCCCGAAAAGACACAAAAAGAGGGGACTACAGTTCTCATGCCCAGTTTCGTTTTTCAAACTCCTTCGTTGAACAAGTCATTCCTGCTCCTTGATGCAAGTAATGAGGAGATGGAATGGTAAGGATTGTTCTCTAAGGCCACTGTCCCTACATGGAGAGGTCAGAAGTGGGGAGTAATTGTGATGGAGGTCCTCTTGTCTCCTCAAGTCTGTTCTGTCTTTCTTTCCTAATTCTATAGCTTTCAATTTCACTGATTTGCAGTGAAACCTGAGATAAACACAATTATTTCCTCACAACTGGGTGTGGAGAGAGACACGGCAAAGTTCTATCCCATAGGAAGTGAAGTACGGCAACTTCTTTAAAAGATGATTGGCACATGTCTTTTCCCTTTCACTGTTTCTCTCTTCTTCCTGTGGACTCCAACTTGAATGTGCTAGCTGTTGCCAGAACATCTTTCTTGGACCATGAGCTGACCTAGGGAATAGAAACCATGAATAGTAGAACAAGACAGGAGAACTTAGGAGGCTGAAGACTTCTTAGATAAACTAGTGCTACCTACCACAGAGCTGTCATATATCCAATGACACATATTCATGTAGGAAATAAAATATCAATCTTCTTTGGGTCTCTGTTCCCTACATCTGAACCCAATAATAAAAGATTTACACCCCAGCATGTATGTGTTTTCCATTAACAAACTCAGAGACAGATAGTCATTTCTAAAACTGAGTCTAAGAGCTGACAAATTTAAATATAATAACTAAATTGATTTAAAACTTTTTTCTATCTAGGGCATATTCTTGTTAGAGTGCAAGAATACTTAATTACTTGCAAGTGCCTTCTTCCAGTTTGGTAGATTGCTGTACTCAAATGCAAATTAGAAGGCGTCGCCTTCATAGTGGGCATTCCCAGTCCACTATTTCCTTCCCTCTTTTTATTCACAACTGAACCGATTTCTCCCATGTAATAGATCTGTCCCCCAAATGTAAGAGATCTTTCAAAGCACTGTGACAAGGCCTCGCCTCTGTAAAAGAATAGAGGTAGAGTCATGTTTCACTTGAGCGACTTAAGAAATATCATCAAGGAGAATCTATTGTTTAAAATTCATGATAAAGAGGTCTCAAGATGGTGGACTAGAGACACTGGGCACCTACCTTCTCTAGAAAGAAGAACCAAAACTGTAAGTAGAAAATCCTACTTCAAATAGAATTACAGGAGAGAACACTGTGCGCCAACAACGGAGAAGTCACGGAAACACCTAAGGCACAGAAGGAAGAGAATGCAAAGGGGCAACTCAGAGAGCTCTGCGGGACACCAGAGAGACGCAGAGTTGGGGGAAAAGGGTACATGAGAGAGTTTCATGGGTCCACATCCCTGCTGCAGGCTTCCGTGAGCCCTTCCGCAGGAGAGGTCCTCCACTCACATGAACCATGACATAGAATAATTTGGACTCTCTCCTTCACCGCAGGACATTGCACTGGACTAGGAACTTTTTTATAAATCGCATTTAGATTACTTTTGTTCCATATTTTGGATTCTATACCTGACATTTCAAACAGTTCCTATTCTTTGGAGTCCATTGCTGGACAGTTATTATGATCCTTTGGGCATGTTGAAACAGCCTGCTTTACTGTATTGCTGGAGTTCCTAGGCTTGTTCCTTCCTGTCTGTAACCTCTTCTCTCTGCTCTAGACAGAGAGCTTTGCACATGAGTAACATTTTTATGTACCAATAAGGACCAAGGTGAGAATCAAATTAAGAGCTCAATACCATTTACAGTGAACAGCTGCAATAAAATAAAATAAAACAAAATAAAATGTCTGGAAATATACTAAACCAAGGATTGAAAGATTTGTATAAGGAGAACTACAAAATGTTGATGTAAGAAGTCACACATAACCCAAGCCCAGGCCCAAGGATTGGAAGAATCAGTATTGTTAAAATATCTATACTGTCCAAAGTGATTTACAGAGTCAGTGTAATTGTCATCAAAATACCTACTTCATTTTTCAAATAATAAGAAAAAGCAATCCTTTGCCATGAGGACAATTAATGACATGAATAATGATATTCAACTTTGATATGAGGACAATTAATGACAATCAATGACATGGTGGGGCAGGAGGGAAGGGGCAAGCAGACAGAGAAAGAGGGAGGGGGTGAGAGTAAGGAAAAGAAAAAAAAAAGAAAGAAAATAGTGACTAATTCTCACATAAATTAGATTCGATTTTGACTAAAGTACATTACTTAAACATTAATTTTCGCTTCAACTTGTTAATATGTTGTTTAGGATACAGGATACTGCATCCTCATTTATAAGTGAATTATATTTGTAATTTTCCTTTTATAATAATACATTTTTTTCTAATTTTAATAGCAGGTGTATCCTGTATCCTTAAGTAGAATGATTTTGAAGTATTTCTTCTTTTTCTATTGTCTATAAGATTTGGCATGATCAATTTTTTTGAAATTATCTTTTACCTGTATTTATAAATATTAGTTGTCTATTCTTTGATACTTTGGGGAAAAAATAACAAGTAGTTAATTAATGACTCCATACTGAACCTCGGAGTCAAAGCATTCTATAATAGACATAGTCTTATTTGACAATGTGAATGTTACTTTCCTTGCGTCACTATTATTATTATTGCTTAATACTTCATTGCAGCAATCATCTGATTTCTTTTCTGAACATATTTGTCTTCATTCATTCTTTGTGAGGTTTTTGTTTCTGGTCCCTATCTTAAACATTGTTACTGTTGTTAAATTTTAAGCCTTTTTAATTTTGTGAAGGCAAAAAGTGGAAGCCTAATGGACACATATATATGTGAAAATAAAAAAAAAGAAAAGAAAAGAAAAAGCAATCCTAAATTTCATATGGGATCAAAATAGAGCTTCACTAGCAAAATTGTAAGAAAAAGAACAAATCTGGAGGCATCACATTACCTGACTTTAAATTATACTACAAAGCTATAGTGACCAAAACAGCATGGCCCTCAGGGCACTGGTATAAAACTAGACACTTAGATCAAAGGAACAAAACAGAGAACACATAAATAAAATCATATACCATAACCAACTAATCTTTGACAAAGTAGACAAAAAAAAAAAACTGGAAAAGGGAGGTTCTATGAAAAAAATTTTGCTTGGAAAACTGAATAGCAGAAGAATGAAATTAGATTTCTAACTCTCCCCAGAGATAAAAATTAACTCAAAATGTATTAAAGACTCCAATGTTGGACCTGAAATTATAAAAATTCTAGAAGAAAAATTAGAAAGAAACTCTTCTAAACATTGCATGAGGCAAATAATTTATGGCTGAGACTCTAAAAGCAAATCATCAAAAACAGAAATAAATAAATAAATAAATGGAAGTTAATTTAACTAAAAAACTTCTGCTCAACCAAAGAAATAATCATCAGAGTAAACAGACAATTTCCAGAATGGGAGAAAATATTTGCAAACTCTGCATGCATCTGATGAAGAACTATTACCGAGAATCTACAAGAAACTCAAGAAAATCAGCAAGAAAACCAAATAATTTCATCATAAAGTGGAAAAAAGACATGAATTGACATTTTTCCAAAGAAGAAATAAAATGGTCAACTAACACATGAAAAAATGCTCAACATCATTAATCATTAGGGAAATTCAAATTACAGTCACAAGATATCACCTTACCCCTGACAGAACGGCCATTACTAAAAAGCAAAAAAAAAAAAAAAAAAAAAAAATAGATGTTGATGCAGATGGAGTGAAAACAGAGCACTATTGGTGGGATGTAAACTTTTACAACTTCCATGGAAATTCCTCAAGGACATAAAAGTAGACCTACAATTTTATCCAGCAATCCCATAACTGGATATCTACAGAAAGGAAAAGAAATCGCAATTATCAAAAAGACATATGGACTTGTATGTTTATCACAGCACAATTCACAATTGCAAAGAAATGAAATCAACCTGAGTGTACACAGCTGATGAGTGGATAAAGGAAATGTGTGTGTGTGTGTGTGTGTATCTGTGTACATATACACGTGTATATATACACACACACACCATGGAATACTACTCCTTCTAGAAAAGAATGAAATAATGACTTTTTGCAGCCAATCAGGTGGCATTCTCATTATTCTAAGTCAGCGGTTCTCAACCTGTGGGTCACGATCCCTTTAGGGGTCTTCTGCATACTAGATATTTACATTACAATTCATAACAGTAGCAAAATTACAGTTATGAATTAGCAATGAAATAATTTTATGGTTGGGGGTCACCACAACATGAGGAACTGTATTAAAGGATTGTGGCATTAGAAAGGTGGAGAACCACTGTGTGAAGTTTCTCAATATTGAAAAAATAAATAGTGTATGTTCTCATTTGCAAATGGCAGCTAAATGGTGAATATACATGGTCACACAGAGTGGGATAATGGACTCAGAAGCAGGGAAGGTTGGGGGGCTCAGGGGTTAAACTTACCTATTGGATACAATGGTGATGAGACTACTCAAAGCTCTACCTATACAGTTCATCAAAGTAACAAAACACTACTTTCACTCCCTAAACTTAAATTAAAAACTATAGAAACAATAAAAGGATCAGTGGCCAGGGGTTTGTGGTCAGTGAGGAATGAAGAGGCCCAGTACGTTTTTATGTCACTGAAAGTACTCTGTCTACATTAGCGGACACATATCATTATACGTTTGTCCAAACCTAGAGAAGTTACGATCAGAGTCAACTCTAATGTAAATGATTGAATTTCAGTGATGATGATGTGTGAATGTGGATTTACCAACAGTAACAAGTGACACGCTGATGGAGGATGTTGACAGTAGGGGAGGTCGTGCACTTGTGGGTTAAGTTGTACACGATAATGCTGCATGTTCTGCTAACTCCTAGTAGGAATCTTAAATTTCTCTGAAAATAACATTCATTAGAAATAAAATGTATTCATCTTTATGCAATAGGACCTTTAGTCTGCTAGGTTCTCCCAGTAAAATATATCTGTCCCTAGTCCAAAACACACTGTCACATCACAAACTTAAATCTCGTAGAGGCCAAGGGAGGGATGCAACAAGGTAGGACCATCAGAGACTGCGGCAAATGGGAGACTATACGGGGTGCCTAAAGGGGGAAAAGCTGACACTTAGCACTAGCAGGTGGTTCCACTGGAGCATGTGGGACTTTGGTGGACAGATCGCTAGTCAGGATGGGCTAGGTTCTGTGGTGGCAACAAACACCCCCCAGTTAACATCTAAAAGAATAAAGATTTGTCCTGCACTTACCCCATGTGTCCAATGCAGGCCATTGGGTCGTGTCTATTCATTACAGTCACTCAAGGGCCCATGCTGGCAAATACTCCATCTGGACCCATGTTTCTGTACGTGCGAAGGCAGGGGAAAGTGGACACTGTAACTCTGTAAACTTTCAGCCCAGAAGTACTATGCCTCACCTATAGTCATAATTTGTTGGCCTAATCAAATGACCAGAAAATAAAATCTTACCACATTCCTAGAAGAAAAGAAAAAATATCCTATAGTTTGTAAATAACACCAATGATGTGTATTATTGTGGGGTTCTTTCTTCTACTTTTCTTCAACATAATCTACAATCCAAAACAGTGTGTGGAATTTCCTGATATATAAACATGAGCAGCTAGTTCATTTAAAAAATATGTCTGTAGGATGATGCTTGTTCTTTCTCATTTACTATCTCATGCGTGAGGCTCACAGGATTTAGTTGGCAGCTGAGGAGAAGCAGTGAAAGATCTGGCAGTTTGTGGAGGGAAGAAATATTAGAAATAACACATAGGTAAGCTGAAAAACACAGGCAGTTCCTCCTTCATATGCTTGGGAAAGCCACAGGAAGTTGTACATACATTTTTACTTGCTTCAAAATTCATCTGCCCAGAGTGGTTAAAATTTAAAAGATCAGTGATCTAAGTGTTGGTTAGGATATGAAACAACTGGAAATCTCATAAGTTGGTTTAAACACTTTGGAAAACCATTTGGAAAGTATCTACTGGAAATAGATATGTTTCTAGGATAAGCATAACATCATATACTTATCCTACGGATATGATGTAGAAATCCCACTCTTATGGTATATTCTGAAGAAAATTACACTTGTACAATAATATTCACAGCAGCTATATTCATAAAAGCTTCAAAGTGAAAATATAGATTATCTGAAACAGGCCCAAAGGAATAAAATGCATACTGGATGATTCCATCTGTATGAAGTTCAAGGTTACGTAAGGCCAATATATGGTGACAGAAGTCAGACTAGCAGTCACTTCTTTGGGGAATATTAACTGAGACAGGATAACCAGAAGGGAACATGAAAATACTTGAGAGAATTGTTTCTCAACCTTTTTTTTAATCTCATGGCACACTTGAATCTATGGTTCAACTTCGTGCACACTTAAATGATGTAAATCAAAAAAAGAATTAAAAAGAATATACTTACTGTGCTTTGAACGTCTTTTGAAAAAAAATTTAATTAATAATCTTTAAAAATGTTTGTGGGACACTTAAGATCCTCTCAGCACACCAGTTGTAGATCACTGCTTTAGAGTAGTAGAAATCTGTGTACATGTGGTTGTGAGTGTGAGTGTGTACTACATAATATTGAATGATGATTGACCTCCCTTGAGATTTGTGCACTTACTATATGTAAGTTAATCCTCAATTAGAAATGTTAAAAAGAATTTTCTTGCGGGTGGTGCCTGTGGCTCAAAGGAGTAGGGCGCTGGCCCCGTATACCAGAGGTGGCTGGTTCAAACCTGGCCCCCGCCAAAAACTGCAAAACCAAAAAAAAAAGAAAAAAAAAATTAAAATGGAATTTTCTTGCCAACTCATTGATATTTATTGAAGACAGATCAGGAGTTTGAGGGAATTCATTATATAATTCTCCATATTTTGATAAATGATTGAAAATTTTATAGCAAGTTAAAAATGATATGCTCAGCATCGGAAACACATAATTTGAACAGTAGATGCTTCTGAAAAAGTAGAATTGGAGGAGTTCATCTTTATTTTAGATATTTTTACATTGTTTGAGTTTATAACAGTAATGTAAATTTCATGAGTAAAAAATTGAAAAAAGTAGAAATGCTATTTCTATCAATGGAAATGGCCTAGGATGCCATTTTTAGGCTATAATTTAGGGCTACCTGACCTTTAAGGAACACTAATGTGCTGGAAAGTTTTTCTGATAGCAGAACAAGTGTCTTGCTCCTAGAGACATTGACTTAATTGCTGGGGGTGGGGTTTGGGCAGGACTACTGTTTAAAAGTTCCCTAGGTGATGGTTATGTGTTATGTTATGAACCACTGGACATCAGCCATCAGCTCCTTGCTGTTATACATAAGAGTCACCTGGAATGCTTTGAAAGGCTCCACATCCTGACCAAATCCCAGAGCAACTCCATTTGCATCTGGAGTTCTTCAGGTGTTTCTAATGTATGGGATTGTTTTGCCCCATCCAAGGTAATTGAGGCTCTTCTATAGTCTTTTATGAGCTATCAAAGCAGATGGACCCAGAAATACCCTCAAGGAATAAAAGAAATTTTTGGTTAGCAGGCTAACTGTAAGCACCAATTTTTTTTTTTTAAGGAAAAAGAAATGATGAAAACTGCCAAGCCACAAGATTAGTCCCCTTGCGGCTCCTGGCGTGCTGACTGGAGAGCATGGACTTGAGTCATGTTCCCTTCCTTTGATTCGATGGAAGCATGAAGTCATCTGAAACTAAAACTGAGTCACAGACAAACTTAGGGAAAGATCCAAAGCCTGAGTGGTAAAGTAAATGAGTTGGGAAGAAATGTGTGTGGATACCAGGTTTCCATATGTCTAGTTTAAAGTTGCCCTAGTGCATCAGAACCTGTTCCTGTTTTTAGACTTCAAAGAGATTAGATTGCATTGGGCCTAAGTTCGAATACCGTATATACTCGAGTATAAGCCGAGTTTTTTCCGGCACAAAATTTGTGCTGAGTTTGGGTTTTTCAGCACAAATTTTGTGCCAGAAAAAACTCGGCTTATACTCGAGTATATACGGTATGTGATCATTTGGGCAAGCTCTAGACTTAAGTATACTGCTACAGTTTTCACCAAGAATTAAAAAAAGAAAGAAAGAAAAAGATAAAACACCACATTTAAACTCCCCCAAAAGACAAGAGCAGCAATGTGAGTGAGCATATCTACCTGCAGATAACTCGAATGTTAAAGTTTTAGAAATATGGAATTGTTCACAAACCTAACTGCCCTCATTTATATCCAGTGGTAACAAGATAATTATTCTTTGTAGGTATTTACTTGTGGTAAGATTGGTGAGATAAATCTCCTGAGGGTCTCTTTTACTAATACAGTTTTGGAAATCATCTTTCAGAAACGATTCCTCCATCCCCCAAACTATAAAACTCAATTCAAACTGTAAACTCTATGCTTCAGTGGAATCATTCACCACATTCACACGTTTATCTCAAATCTGCCTACAGAGATTTATCAGATTAAGTTTTGCCCCTCTGAAAACCTCTGTTGGCTTTCCATTTACCCACACAGGAAGCCACTTAAGGAGCCCTCAATCCTTCTTCCCATGTCTAATGGTAACTCATTCCTTTTCTTCACAGGTCATCCCTCCGGAAAAACATGCCCTGACCCCCCTGTCTCAAATATTTCCAGCTTCTTCTCAGCCCTTAACACCATCAAAAAATAGAATGTATGTATTGTTCATTCATAAGCTCTGAAAAGGCAAAGGTTTTGTGTGTTTTGTTTGTACTGGATGCTCACTGCCTACGACAGTGACTAACGAGAAGCAGGGACTAAGTTGCAGCTGGAAAGATGTCACAGAGTATAAACAAAAGAATACAATGGCCTCCAAGAAGAGAATTCCAAAAGAGGAGTTAAAAAAGAGTACCAGTGAAAGTAGCATCATCGGAATAATTGTGTCGCTAGCTATGATAGTCACTTTGAAGAGAACACTACTTATTTGAAAATATCTATTGACCATAGAAAAGACAATTTTTTTGTTTAAGAATGTAATATATTGTATATTTAGTTTGATTCCCTCTTGTTCACTTCAAAGCCTTTTAGCAAAACATCTCACTTCAGGCTGGAGTTTTGCCCTATAATCAAAATTTAGGAATAATTTTTCTTCTTATGAAATTAACCTGCAGACCCTTCCTGTTTTTAGAAGCTGAGGTTAGGAACATGGTATGTATCTCAGAAGTAGGCACAGAAGCCTGGGAGCTGATAGTTGGCCTCTCTTTTTTCTTTTCTTTTTTTTTTTTTTAATGTCAGAGCAACTGGTTACTGGTAAATGAAACTATTATTTGAGTGGACAGGAGATTATTACATTGTTTAAGCATTTGTTACAAGAAGAAAACCAGATTAGATAATTTGCAACATATGATCATCTCAATAGTCTCATTAATCATCAGTGAAATAATAGTTTCGTATATGTTACTTTTAATCATTTTAACTTTACACTTAATAAAAAGTTTATTTTCAGGTTTAATGGCTTGTTAAGAGAAATTCAACAAGTCAATTTTTTTTTTCCATGAAATATCACTACCACTTTTTAATAACAAAAATAACATATATAGTAAAATTTGAAGCCCAAGTTCAGTCCTTATTGTTTGCTTATACCCTGTAACTGCTGAGCTTAATGTAATTAATTTCATTAAAGGAAATATCCTAACACAGAAAGAAAAAAAAAAAGACTATTGTCTCCAGCCCTGGCCAAGTACCAGTACTGGTCTGTAACCATTTAGGAATTTGGGCTGCGCAGCAGGAGGCGAGTGGCTGTAAACCAAGAAATTTCATCTGCATTTACAGACGCGCCCCATCCCTTGCTCACATACTGCCTGAACTCCACCTCCTGTCAGACAAGCTGCAGCATTAGATTGTCCTAGTGGTGTGAACCTTGCTGTCAACTGAGCACGTGAGGGATCTTGGTTGTGCTCTCCTTATGAGAATCAAAGGCCTAATGAGCTGAGGTGATGTTACAATGCGGAGTGGCTGCAAACTTAGGTCGTCATTAGCAGAGAGCTTTGGCTGCGTAGAGACCATCATAAAGCAATTGCTTGCAGACTTATATCGAAGTCCTATCAGTGAGTGGCAAGTGACAGTTAAGTTGCATCTGGTGGCAGGCTTTATAGCAGTAATACACTTCGGACGTCACTGTCTCCCATCACCCAAGAGCGGACTGTTCACTGCAGGAAAACAAGTGTGGGGAGCGCACTGATTCTTCTTTCTGGTGAGTTGCCTAATTATTTCATTACATAGTATAATGTGATAATAATATAAATAAAGTGCACATTAAATGTAATGTGCTTGAATCATCCTGAAACCCCTCTCTCCTTCCCCCAGCCAGGTCTGTGGAAAAAATTGACTTCCACGATACCCGTCCTTGGTGCCAAAAGGGGACTGCTGCCGTAAGAGATGAGTGGTGGTTATGGTAGTGATTTCTTTGCTGCTCTGCTGCTGCACCAGAGCTGGCACACTGATGGGAGGTGGACGCATGTCTTTTACAGGGTGGAGGCTCTGCTGTAATTGCACCTTTTATCTGAGGTTTATGGACAGGAGTAATTAGTAATGTTTTCCTTTCTTGGTTGGAAATTTTTTTTCAAATTGGTAAATACTTAAAAGGACAACAATACCAATAAAAACTGGCAGGTGGTTGGCACTGAACAGAGAAACTTAGGCACAGGGAGCCTAAGTTAGTCAAGACTAACTTAGCTGACTGGGAGTGAATAAAACTGAAATATAAATCTCTCCAGAGTCAGATGCCAGTGAGAAGTAAGCCAATTCCTGACATAAAACTGATGACAGGACATGACTGCAACGTGGCTGCACATACACGCTCACACATGCACCACACATAAATCACTAACGCCTGTAGGCACAGACACAGTATCAGAAGAAACACACCAGAATGTAAAGTCTGGTTTCTTCTGGGTAGTTGGGTTATGAGTAATTTAATTTTCTTTATTTCCACTGTATTCTCCCATTTTTCTTCCAAGCTTTCTCATTCAATCTCCTCATACCCAGCTCTGCTACCAAAGTACCTTTGATTTTTCTCAAGCTCAGACCAGCTAAGTCCCACACTTTCCGAGTCTACCTCTGACTCCCAGGACGCTAAGGCCTTTCACTGCTTTCTTGTGTGTTCCAGGCTCACTGGATCAGACTGTTCTTTACCTTAAGTTCTCAGTAGTTCCCTTATCTGGAATTCAGACACTTTTAAAACATGCCACCAAATTATGTGACACTACTTCTAAAGATAAGTGAGAGCTTTGTCCCAACCTTTATATATGGGCAGTTTTGTGACTGTCTCAACCAGCTGAGCATGGTGGGAGTGACACTGTATAGCTTGTGAAGCTAGGACACTTAGCACAGTACAGTTCCCAGCTTATTGCTGGAACACTCATGCTTGGAGCCTCAAGCCATTGTGCAAAGTCTGATTACCTTGAGGCTGCCATGTTGCGAATTAGCTCAAGTCTTGTGGAGAGACTGTGGGTAGACACTGAGCCCGATGATGAGAGTGAATGAAACTTCGGATGTTTTCCGTCAGCCTTTGAATCTTCCCAGCAGAGATCCCAGCCATAGAAAAACAGAGTTAAGCTGTTTCTACAGTAACCCGTCTGAATTCCTGATTCCAGAATCTGTGATCTTAATAAAATGTCTTTTCTAAGCTGTACTGACAAATTTGGGGGTAATTTGTTACACAGTGATAGTAACCAAAATAGGAAACTTGAACCTAACCTGAGCCAGACTACTAGCAAAGAGACCGTCAGCTATTTTTCTATTTTCCCAGGAGCCAAATGCGGCTGCTCTCCCAGGCTGATGTAATGCTTTTCTCAGGTGTTCTCAACACTGGAGGGGCCCGAAGGGGAGACTCTGTCCTATTACAGAGAAGCTCAAGGGACCCCTGGAATAGAGATTCCTCTTAGTAAGTCATAGCCTTCCCTTAATAAGTCATGTTATAGCCTTTACCTATGAAACTTTTGGGTTCTGGGATTATAGAACTGATGTACTTTACTCCTTCAAATTCTAGAGGTTTTCTCACTTCCTAAAAACTTAGCACATCTCCAGTCCTCCAAGTAGGACTTAGCTGAAGTTTCTAATCCGAAAGGTTTTCTCAGTCAGGACCTAAGGCCACAAGTTCCCTGAATGTCAGAGGCCAGAAGAAAACAGAGAAGAAGAGTGTGTGTTGAAAGCACAGGGCAAAATTAGAACTAAAGGAAACGTAAAAGAGAATTATCGTTCTTGGTCATTTAAGACGTGGCAGTCTCTTATTAACACACATGCTATGTCATTTCAAAATAACGTAGTCCTCATACTTTTGAAGTTCCTACTGTGAGGTCGGGTTTTCATGCACATGTGTGAGATGTGCCTCCTGCCTTCCTCAAACCTTGTTGTGGTGTCAGCACATCACTTGTCTGAGGTAAAAAAAAATAGGTCCTAACACTGGTATTTTTATTATTATTTAAAATAATAATTTTATTATGACCCATGATAAGTAAAGTCATGTATTTTTCTCAAGATGGAAAGAGCTTATAGTCATACACACTGGTCTGATACTATGTTCTACTCCCTTAATTTCTAGACCACACTGTTTAGAAATAATCAAAACTATTTTATAATGATATTAAAGTATAATTTGTCTTTTTTGCTCTAAGTGTCCCACAAATACGTAGTGGAGTTTTCTGCTGCACATTTGAAAGATCTGCACATCTTAATGAGCCAGTATATTACAAACTTCCCATGTTACAAAATCACACGTGGGTAAAAGGCCCATTCAAAGTACAAGATGTATCCACGAATCTGCATGAAACAGACTTGAACTGGCATGGATTCAGATTTCACATAACAACTACACTTTCAAGGACTACCCCTTTCCCAAGCTTGGTGTGTCATCAAATAGTATCTACAATTATCTGAAATGGCTATTAAAATAATCCTGCCTTTTGCTGCTACATATGTGTATAAGGCTTGATTTTCTTCATATGCTAAAAAACATCACAACATATTACAAGTAAGAGTATAGCTGTGTTCTATTAAACAAATATTAAAGGAATTTTCCATTCTTTTTACTACATTTTTTTGTTATGGAAAAGAGTTTTTCATGCAATTTTGTTAACATGTTAACATTGCTATTTTAAAATAAATGTGCATTATTAAAATATTTGAATTAACTTAGGATATGGAAAATAAACATGACTATAACCCACACAAACAAGAGGTCTTTGGGACTTTTAATAATTTTAGGCCTCTCCTCTTACACGCCTCCTTGTTTACCACTGTTCAGGAATTTGTATTTCCTCTCTTGCTTTATGACCTTCAAGTTGCTGGAACACCCTCTCCCTAACTCCTCCTCATCCTGTGAATCTTATTCACACTCAGGTCTTTGTTTAAACATTTTTTTACATAAGACTGACGAGGCTGGCCCTCCATACCCAGACAATTTGAGTACTTGGTGCTTCTTCCATTCATCACACTTATCATGTTTGTAATTCTGTTTTTCACCATCATGCTCTTTGATAAATTAGAAGGTCCAACAGGGTTGGAAATTCTTTTTTTTTTTTTTTTTGCAGTTTTGGCCTGGGCCGGTTTTGAACCTGCCACCTCTGGTATATGGGGCCGGTGCCCTACTCCTTTGAGCCACAGGCACTGCCCTTGGAAATTCTGTTTAGTTCAATATACCTTGTACTTAGGATATACACAATGTCCCAAATTTTACAAATGAAGTTATACATTTGGTGTGTAAGGAAGCATCAAAATGGATTAATAACATATATTTTATCCAGCCCCTGAGAGCCACATCTATTAATTTAAAGCATACTTAACATATTTTATTTCTTCAAAAGGAAGCACGAATAAAGCAGAGTAGTTTAGTTGGAGCCACAGATATGTCCTTATTAAAAAAACAAGTAAACACAGACTATCTACACCAAACTCTTAACACCATTTACCCCCAAATCACCTCATTTCCACAGATTAGGTTCAAATTTTATTGAGGTACAATTACATAAATACAGTAAAGTAAGATGTGACATGTTATGGAATGTTAACACCACCAAACTCCTTCTTTAGTGACTAAGTTCATTTTGATGATATACTTTTTAAAGACTACTGTGTATTCGTGTAATATATTTGTCACTCAGATGTTACATACAAGTGTCAGAAACATGAATGCCTGCAGATGAGAATTCCCATGAGGAACAAAGCTTTTTCTGTTATTAAATGGTGCAGAATTTGAAGCTACCAAATACCACGAATGCGAGGTTATATGACAAGGCTACAAGCAAAGAATTCATTTATAGTTTGCGTAGGAAGTCTTTAAGGCCTCAGATCCTCTACCCCACTTGGCATGACTGAAAAACTATCCCTCCTTTGACTCCATCCCCTGGTAACATGAAGATTTACTCTCTGCAGAATATAAAAAAGAAAGCATGGACTCATGAACTCATGTAAGATAATATAAACCAACACACTTGAAAATATGACAGTTAGATGAATCTCTGCATAATGAAAAGTAAGTAAGATCCACACCATTCTTGTAGTCTACCATGTTCAGGAACCAGAGTCTAAGAGCCAGTTTTAAAAGTCAATCCTCTCCTACCCTCAGAAGACTGGAACTTTCTTCTACAGAGAAGTTGCATCAAGAGAAAGGACAGATACTGACATACGGGACTTCGCCCCTAAAATTGGTGAGGTCTTCCCTTTTCCCACTGCCTTATAGAATGTCTACCAGTTGACAAACCCTACATATGCACACAAAGCTCTCTGTCATCTTCTGAGCACCTCACTGATAAATGGACAGAAAACCAAGGTCAATCAGCCTATTTGAGACAAACCTCTACATAAATATAGTGGCCAAAACAAACTAGGAGAGAACTAGGAGAAAACAGAGTGCAGAAAAAAAGTACAAAAAAGAAAAAAAAAAGGAAGAAAGAAAACACTATATTTGAAAAATTAAAAGAAAATTTATTTTTTAAAAAAGGAATGGAGTGGTATTTAAAGATGAACATTCAGAAAATAAGAAAAAGCTCCTAAAATTCAAATTGAGGCCAGGCACAGTGGCTCACATCTGTTATCCTAACACGTGGGGAGGCCACGGCAAGTGGATTGCTTGAGCTCATGGGTTCAAGGCCAGCTTAAGCAAAAGCAAGACCCCATCTCTACTAAAAGTAGAAAAACTAGCCAGGTGTTTTGGTGGTCACCTGGAGTCCCAGCTACTTGGGAGGCTGAGCCAAGAGGATCACTTGATCCCAAGAGTTTGAGTTTCCTATGTTGCCCTGGCATTCTACCCAGGGTGACAGGTGAGACTCTCTGCCAAAAAAAAAAAAAAAAAAAAAAAAAAGTGATATCAAAAATTTGAGAGTGGTAGAAAAATTTAAAGAATTTTCTAGATGAAACAAAAAGGGAAAGAAAGTAAAGTTAAGAGAAGGTTAAGAAAACTAGAGGATCATTGGAGGACAGAAATACAGAAATTCAAGAAAAAATATTTTAAAGAAATTGTCTACTAAGTATACAGAGCGACAGATGAAAAAGGATTTGCTGCAAGATGTGTCATTATATCACTGTGAATTTTAGAAAGCTGGGGATAGAAAACATTTAGAGGAGGACAGAGAAAGGGAGAAGGGAATAGGTAATAAACACAGGATTGCTCAGAAGTCATTATCACAGCAGAGCAATCAATCCCACATTTGGGGGGAAAAAGTGAAATCCAATCAAAAATTCTATATTCAATGAAGTTAGCAATTAAAGTGTAAGAGTAGGTGGAAGAGATTTTGAAGCATGCAAAGGTTCAAAACACCCTTCAAGAAGCTTTTCTAAGGAAGTTACTGGAGGGCATGCTCTTCTAATGCAGTGAAATAAAGCAAGGAACTAAGGATTTAATAACGGAGAGACGCCAACGGATTTCAAAGATTGTGATGAAGAGAAATCCCATGGGAACTGGAGGCAACTAACTGGTTTAGGAGCCAGATGAACGTTTGGTCTAGGAAGATTATTTGTAAGAAAAAAGAAATTTCTTCTCATGAGCAAGCACATTGGTTGAAGTTTTACAGTTTATCCCAAAGAATAAAAATGGAGTGATAGGACATAGAAAATGAAGCAACTAGATAAAGAATTTAATGATAGTTCATTACATGTTGAAGTAATAAAGAAGGTTTTTAATAATTCCAGGAAAAGTGGAAAGCACATAAGAGAGGAAATAAAATCATAGTAAGTTACTTTGTTTAATAGAGAATATTATTTACACAACAATGATCATGCAAACACTAGATACTAACCTAGCTATCATTGTGACACATATTGGGAGAATTGGGAGGTGTGTGTGTGTCTGTGTATGTGTGTGGGAGGTTAGAGTACCGAGTTACCAGTTCCCTTCACAGGTAGTCAGCAAATAGGTAATGGACCTTGTTGGTTATCAATCATTTACACATTCTTCCTAACAGAAACTAAATTTTGTTTAAGTTTCCAAATCAAACTCTCATAGAAAGCTGATCTCATCTATAACTCTAATGATAAATCCTAATGATGTAAAAACATGAGTGGCAATCACTTTTCCCTGGCATGGTTGGTTTAGGCATGACCATACGACCTAACTCTGGCTACGGACACATGGGAAGGTTTCTGGGAAAATTCTGGGCAAAGACAGAAATAAAGCAATCCCTTTTCTTTTCCTAGATAACTTCCTATCAACATATACCCAGAGCTGCTGCAATCACGTTGCTGTCAGTCTAAGAACTATAAGAAGGCACAGCCATGAGCATCAGAGAGAAATAGACAGAGATCTCCGCAATGTGCCTGGGGACTTCGACTTCCCTGGATATCTTCATTTATGAAATAATAAGTTTCGTTTAATTTCAGTCAAATCAAGAGGCTAAGAAACCAGTCCAGGGGTTTTCAGATATTAAATGGCAGAATCAGGATTGGAACCCAGGTTGGCCTGAGTCAAACCCCTGTGTTAAACATGATGTCACATTACCATTGCTGAGTAGTCTTTAGAGTACCCTCTCAAAGAAGAAAATGAACTTTGTGATAGGAAAAAAAAAAAAAATTAGAGCAAATAAAAGTTAGGTAACATGACCTTTTGGTCAACAGTAAAGCCTACCCCCAAATCCTAATAACTTACCTTTCATTGCTTTATTCTTGCAATAAAATATAGTATTTATGGTAATTTTTTAAGGTACTTGAAGTATGAAAATTATTTCCTTGACTATGGAGTATTTCCGTAACTTTTATTATTTAATCATTTACCAGTGTCAAAAACACCTTATCGTTATGTCAACACATGGCAATATTTTATCTAGGACATGGACATATATTCAAAATAGTATAGTATCAAAAATTCAAATAATTATTTTTTCTTAATACATCTTGTTTAGATATATTGTAGACTAAATGAACTAAAATAGGATTTATTTATCTAGCACAATGACTTGCTTTTGCAGGTAGGTGATCAAGAAGAGAGCAGTGTCTAATTCATTTTGGAATCCTGAAGACAAAGATGTATCTGGAATGTGGTGTCTGCACAATAACTATTTGTAAATGGACAAATGAATTGCAGTTCACCTATAGGGAAACCATGAAGGGAACAAAGAGAAAAAGACCTTCCACTTTTGTGATACATTTTGGTCAACCCTTCCATGTGGCTACTAGTTGTAACCTTTATTTGCTTTGATTTAGGCAATAAAATATGGTCATTAAAAAACTGAAAAATTCAGAGGAGGCATTAGAGTAAATTTGGTAATATTTGTCACTTTCAAAGATTTTAAAATGTTTGAGAAAAATAATTTTTATTTGAAATTTGTTTTTTAAATAATTATTTGCCTTTGATAGTGTATACCTGGTTTTTTAAAATAAATACTATATAATCCTTTCCATCTTATAGTGTCTTTACTTTGTGATAAAACTGGTATTTGTAATCTCCAAATCACAATTTTTAAGAATTATATTAATAGCTGGAAAAAATAAGAGGGCCCACACACATTAGAAAGTTAACTCTATGCAATAATTAAGAAAAACACTGTGATTGAAGTAAAAGATAAATTAGAGGGCAGTCACCAAATGGCTACCTTTCAATACCCGAGTGGTGTGATGTCAACGTCAGGGAAATTTACAAAATATAATGTCTGCAAAGAGTTCACTGCATTTTAAATACATTCAGTAAATGGGCTACACGATCATTATGGTAATCTTGAAAAGGGATGAATGGACTCTGTGCATTGTGATCTGTGCCTATAATATAGAAAATTATACCTGATGCAAACCATCCCTTTTGAAAACCTGTAATGAAAAATACTCTAAAGAAGACAACAGTTATAATTCAGAGGTGCTATGTTCAGACTGGGCATGGCATGACATGTTGGCCAACGCCACGCTTTCTTTATTGGTACATCCTTTATTTTTTATTTTATTTTGCTTTTTTTTTGAGACAGAGTCTTACTTTGTCACCCTTGGTAGAGTGCCATGGTGTCATAGCACACAGCAACCTCAAACTCTTAGGCTCAAGTGGTCCTTTTGCCTCAGCCTCCCAGTCTGGGACTATAGACACCCACCACAACAGCTGGCTATTTTTAGAGAGGGAGCTCACTCTAGCTCAGGCTGTTCTCAAACTCCTGAGCTCAGGAGATTCAACTCCCTTGGCCTTCCAGAGTGCTAGGATTACAGGCATGAGCCAACATAGTACACCCTTTAAAGAAAATTCTTCCTTTCAGCTCTATAGAACAAATATTGCCTTTAGTGTATGCCAGAGAATTCATTTCTCAAATTTATGAAAAGACAGATTAACAATAGTATTCACACTTCTTTGATACATTTCTGAATAATATCCACTTCCCCTAGACCAAAAATTTATAATTTTCAGTTATTTTATCCTCTTTGTTCTTTTTATAACATCTAGTATTAGTTATTTGCATCTTTTTATAATATCTAATAGAGTCATTTACATCTTTTTTACAGCAGAACAGATCTCTAAATTTTCTCAGGCCACGTGTCCTTTCATGTTATCATCCTTGGCGATCTCACAAGGTTGAAATACAATACAATACTTGACTCAATATAATACTTAACTCAAAGTATTTTGGTTCAATAAAACACCAGAATCGATGGTTTTAGTGAAGCTCAGGTCATAATAAATTCTGCTAGAATAAGGATGACCACAGCCAGTAGACCAACAGCCTCCCAGAGAGGACGTAAGGAAACACCCAATACACGTGGTAAGATAGCACGGGTAGGAGGGGACGCTCCCAAACTCCATTCTCTGGAAGCCTATGAATGGTAAGGAGAGAGCCTGGTCTGAGATTATTTAGGCTCTATGACAGGGATCCAAGGATGACTTGAACTAAGGTGTGCAAAGAAGTACTCAGAGAGGAATAGAGAAACAATATTACTACACAGAACTAAGTAAGTTCAGTGAGTTGATTCGGAAAGGTCCGATTCCATCAGGGGCCCAGGAATTATTCCTCACAGACTCTTCATATTCTCAATACTTACAGAAAGGATTGGGTCTTGATTCTAGGGATGGGACAAAGAGCCAATTAATGTGCAGTAGGGGTCTAAAGCATATGCTAATTCAAAATCTTTAAGAAAAATGTTATGTTATAAATACAAATAAGATAAAGAAGTAAATATTTATTTAGGATAAAAAAAAAAAAAAGCTAATAATTTTCCAGATCCCTGGAACTCAGGCTCTTTCTGTCTAAGATCTCCACGTGCAGTTGCTGAGAAATGTTTAGTGATTGTTCCTGATCACAGCATGGCTGCTTCCAACTGGTACAGTGTCCAACTATCAGCCACTCCCAACACCCACAGGGACACTTACAAGTGAGTGGCACTGACACTTAAAGTTCACTAGGTCCAGAGCAAATCCACCTCGGGGCAGAATACTCCAGAAATAAGAGTTAAATGGTCTTGAGAAGCAGGAGAATGAGGGACTAGAATGGGGGAACTATAAAAAGTATATAAAAACTACTGTTGAACAAAAAAAGTCAGTATAATGTCATTCTGGTGTTACCTGTGCTAACAAACATGTCACAGTGTTGAACTTTGGCCAAACATATTTGGAAGACTGAATGTGAATGCCGCAAGTGATTGCTGACCCTTCGGGGTGACTCATGCCCTAGACCGCTCTGTTCTAATCATTTCAACTAGTCACAAAACATCTGCTAGAATCATCTTGAAGTTACTTCTGTGCTTTTTGGCACTCTTGGCTATTCTGGCCTGCTCTCGTTACTTTGAACTTGGCTGAATTTAGTTCTACATCTGACATCATTTTTCTAGGTACAAGGATTTCACAACTCATACCTACCCAGACAAAATTCCACATAAGCAGGCTAAGATGATTAAAACATATAAAAACAATACTTTGGCTGAAAGCATTGAATGAGAACCAGGATTTATAAATAAAGTGTCCTTATCCTTTCCTGAAATCAAAGACCAAAGGAGCGGAACGCTTCAGAAGATAAACTCATGGTCATTTCTCTGGCGACAAATAACTACTTTTATTGTGTGAAGAAACTTATTTTACTTATTATGTGTTAAGCAGTTCACTTTATTTTCTTATACTGGTTTTATTTGAGAGGCTGTTCAACCTTGAAAAAGTAACCTGGTAAATCATTCCTTTCAAATTGCAGCTTAAAGATTTAAAAAGAAAACTGCTAGGGCCCATGTAGTATGCTGCAAACCTCTCATATCCTATAAAGGACAGCTTGAGCTTTGTGGCAACTTCATCACCCCCCAAATTAGAAAGGCTGCTCCTGACATCTGTAGGGGGACTTGATTTACACTGAAGAGTCACAGCATGACTGAAGTACAGTGTTCTCTGTTCCCTCACATCTCGAGTTTACACCTCATATTAAAGTGAATCTTATATTCACTTAAAATCAATCGGTGTGCCTTGCGAGGATCTTTAGGTATGTCTCGAAAGATTTTAAAGACCATTAATGAAATTACTTTTGAAAGTAGTTCAAAGCATAAGAAATATATTATTTTTTTAACTCAACTTTTTTTTTATCAACATAATTTAAGTGTGTGGCAGATAAGCATTCCATGAGATAAAAAAGATTGAAAAACATCACTTTAGACAGGCTTAGCGTTCTGATCTGAGACTTGTGTTCTGAGTGCTAAAATTAATAAGTTTCTCTCAGGCTTCCCTCTATTCCCAAGTCTCTCTTCTGTATTTTTCCTATTTGTCTGACTTTCTCAGTCACCTTTCCTCTTTTTTGCTTCCCTCCCCAAAGAATCTGCTGTCTGAGTCTCAGCTCTTCGTGTTTTTTTTTTTTTTTTCCTTCTCATCTTTATTTACCTTCCCCTTCTGTCTCCACCCCCATGGTTATTATACTGCATGTGTTCTCAAACCTTTACTTGTTACTCATTTAATAAATATTCACTGAATAAATATTCTCTGACTCCTTTTTCTCTCTTATACCCATATTCAAACCATGATGTTTTGTTGGCTTCCGATTCAAAACCTACCTGAAAATCAACTGTCATTGACTGCTGCAAACTTGGTTAAAGCCACCATCATCTCTCTCCTGGACCACAGCATTAGCCAACAAACTGGTGTCCGGGCTGTTTTCTTTTTCCCACCTCCTTCCTTTAGTCCTCTCACAACCTGGCAACTGGACTCTGGGATCCTTTTTAACCCTATTTCAGATCATGTCATTGCTACCCCTATAATTATCCAAAGGACTTGTAATTCATTCGGAATCAAGGAAAAAGTTGTTACTCGGCTTTACACCTGTCACACTGCTTAACTGCTGTAACCTCTGAGGCTTCATCTCCTCCTATCTATTCTTATCCACAGTCACTGAATGCGTGTCACCCTTTTGCCTCCTTATGACACTCTAGATGTGGTATGACCTCAGTCTTTGTACTTCCTGTTTCTTCTGTCTGGACCACAATTCCCCATACAGAGATGGCCACCACTTTCTCTCACCACTTTCAGGTCTTTGCTTGACTATCATTCATTCTGTGAGGTCTTTCCAGGACCCACTATTAAAGTTTCAGGGTGGTCCTCCTTTTTGGTCCCTCCTAGTGACCATCAAAACACAGCTTCAGAATGATTTTTGAATTAACAGATGAACACATGAATGCATGCTACTGTGTGCCAGCATCCAATGATGAAAAAGAATTGGATCCCACACTCCATAAGCAAGTTATCTAATAATAACAACAACAAACCTTGGCCAGGGTGGTGGCTCATGCCTATAATCCTAGTACTAGATGAGAGGCTGAGTTGGGAGGATTGCTTCAGCTCAGAGTTTAAACTAGCTGGAACAACAGTAAGATACCATCTCTACTAAAAACAGAAAAATTAGAGGGAGGGAGAGGGGGGTGGGGGGAGGGGTATTGGTGGAATCACACCTACGGGGCATCTTACAAGGGCAAGGGCAACTCAGCAAATGTGAAATGTAAATGTCATGCTACAGTAACTAGGAAAATGACAGGAAGGCTATGTTGACTAGTGGGATGAACATGTGTCAAATGGTCTATGAAGCTAGTGTATGATGCCCCATGATCATATTAATGTATGCAGCTATGATTTAATAAAAAAAAAAAAAGAAAGAAAAATTAGCTGGGTATGGTAGTGTGCCTGTAGATTCAGCTTCTTGGGAGGCTGAGGCAGGAGGATCACTTCAGTCCAGGCGTTGAAGCACTTAGTGGGCTATGATGACACCACTGCACAGTAACCAGGGCCCAGGATGACAGAGCAAGACTCTATCTTAAAAAACAAAAACACACACACACACCCGCACACACACACAATAATCACAAATGAGAAAGGTTTGCTTAAAGAGTCATAGAACATAGAACATGGACATCAACCCATCCTAGGGTAGTGCAGATAGTCTAGTACACCTGGGCTAGATCTAAGTTAGCCCAAGGAAGGAAGCAGAAGAGGTTTGTTATCCATTTATTAGATAGAGGAATAACATGAAAAAGGGTATTATGGCTGAGCTGATGCTGCTTCTCTCATTTCTCCTCAGATTTCCTTACCATTTCTGGGCATGTTACCCTGTTTTCTTATGGTCAAGATCTGTGTTATCACTGGAGGCCTGCTATGCCTTTGAGCCTAGCAGGCTGAATGGCTGGGAATTAATGACTATTCCTGGGGCCTTAAATTAATGACTGATGAGCATTGGGGTCATATATACCTCAGTTCTCTTGCTCCTGAGCAGGATATTTCTGAATGGTGTATTGTACATTAAATCAGTGGTGTTAGGGTTCAAACACACACTGTGGTAGATTTTAAATTGTACCCATTACTGTCTTCCCTTTCCTGTGTCAAGGCCTCACCGACCTTGTTTTCTTACATCTCCCTACAAAATGTTGGTTATTGAACTTTGCTCAGGGTTGGCTTATAGGGAAGCCAAATAGAGATATCAATTCCTGCCTAAATTCCAGAAAATAAAAGTTAAAAAGTATTTGGTCTGCTTTGGGAGATAATAAAGCAAACCAGATTAGTTGGGTGTAATTTAAACTACAGAAGTGGTTTAGTTTGATATAAAGAAATGTGAATTCTGGGCTAAGGAATTTGCATTATTTCCAAGTTCCAATCTGTGAGTTTTATGATTAAGTAATCACAAGGATACTGAGTATTATTAATCTGTGTCTGTGTATATAATGACATTATATTGGGGGCAGGGAATTCTACAGAAGGGTGGCCAGTTAGCACACAATTAAAATAGCACCATTAGGGTATATTCAGGAGTGCGTTGGTTAGTGAAGTGGCAGTATGAATGGAAATTTATGGAGAGAGAATGTGAAGGGAAAAAAACGATAGGATTTGGCGTCTAGCTCTGTGAATTGGTGGGTAGGGGCTACAGAAAGAAATAAAAAATGTCTGAGGCCACGTGAGTTATAAAGCAGTAGTATCATTAACACAGATGAGGAACCTGTGGATAGGAGCTGGATTTGCTCAGTTAAAAACATGTGTATGTGCCACTGGAACATCCAAGCAGAAATGCTCAGCAGATGGCTGGGAATGTAAGAAGGCAGGAAGAATTCGGTTTCAGAATTGGGGCTTTTTTCACACTGGCCATAGAAGTGTCTGGCTATTTTGAAAGTCCCAAAGAAACACTTGCTTTATACAAGCCTTACCATTCTGATGTTGTGACTCTAACAGAAAATATCATAGAAATTATTGGCAGACCAGTAATTTCTTCTGTAGTAGAAAAACACATGCTTGTAACATGGAGAGGCTGTGTGCATGGAGGAAGGGAGGGGTGGGAAGGCAGAAAGCCAAGTTCCAGACACACAAGCTCTTGAAGATAATGGAGAAGGAAGCTGAAAGAAGTCAAGTTCAAGAAGTTTGGAATTCTGGAGACTGAATTTGGCCCAAAGTTCCTTGGGCACTAAGGATTGATGCTGTTGGCTTTCTGCCTACTTTTATAGAGCAGGGCTTGCCACACACAGAAGCCTGTTAAAGATCCATCTCTTTGTTCTTTCTCCTTCAGACCAAATAAACCTTATTTTATTCTCCACACAGGTCATACTTTCCATGTCTTTAATTATTTGCTACTCTTCCCTGAACTTTCTCCAACTTTCCTCTTCTCTTAAAAAACTGAGACAAAACCTTCAAAACACAGTAATAACTGGCTTAGTTCTGGGCACAGAAAATTATTCTCTTTCTAAAATGTCAAATCCTGGGCAACATTTATTTGCCGGTTTTCCACCTGTTTTTAATGCTACCATATAGTGCTCCCCTTAACATCAGGGCAATTTTATGGAAAATGTGATCATAGTGGAACATATCTTTTTCAACAATTTTGTTTTCATTTCAAAGGTTCAGAGTTGAAATGAATGTTGGCTCAGGCCTATTTCTTTTTTTCCTTTTTTTTTTTTTTTTTCCCATTTCACGGAGATGTTAGGTAGATAACAGAATGCTACCGGTATGATCTCTTTCTTCATAAGACGTTCATGCCATGAAACGGATGTGGCAAAACTGTCCAACTCTCTCCTGGTTTGTGTTTTTGCCCCTTCTCACTCCAACAGATTAAATCCTGGGCCAGCTAAAAAGTGAGAATATGGGGGCGGGGAGGGGAGGAAAGCGGGGCGGATGTGGGATCGCTAAGACATTAGCAAACCTAGAAGTAGTGGGGGACCCGCCAAGGAACCAAGAGATCCTGCTGACCACATCTTCGTGAGTAATATTCCATCTGGACTGGAGGAAGATCCTGTAAAGCACAGTCCCAGATTACACAGTCTGGGCTCCGATTCCGCAGGATTTACAAGACTCACTACTGGAAAGAGTCTACGGCTCTCTGGGCACAAGCAGTGGAGAAAGAAATGTTCACTGGACAATAAAACTTTGGGATTACAGAGTAAAACAAAATCACGGCCTTTCTTTCACAGGGTGATGAACCTGATTTAATGGGGGGCGACCATTTCCATGGGTGAGAGGCTAGCGAGGTCGTTTTCAGCCAAATTGTCGAGGCTCTGCCGTCGCTTCTGCCTGGGGGTGTATCTGAGGTCAAGAAGCACGAATCCTCACCCTCCGCGCCTGCTGGGGCCGCTTCTGGCGCTGGGGCAGTGGAGCTGAGCCGGGAGGTAGCGCCGCCCTCGCGCCGGACTCCGGCGGCTCCTCCCCCGACCCGTCCCAGGCGCAAGGACCCGCTCCCCGCTGCAGCCGGCCGCGCTGCGTGAGTCTCCACACGTAGCCGCAGACGGCTCCTTAAATAGCGCCCGAAAAGAGCAAAAAAACCCAGACAAGCGGCCCGGGAGGGCGAGCGGAGGCGACCGCCCCGGCGCGCGCCGCAGCAGCGGGTTAGACGGCGGCCAATAGTCGGGGCTCGGCCCGCCCAGTCGCCTCCCCCGGGAGC
Organism: Loris lydekkerianus; assembly: GCA_963574355.1. Taxonomy (NCBI): domain Eukaryota; kingdom Metazoa; phylum Chordata; class Mammalia; order Primates; family Lorisidae; genus Loris; species Loris lydekkerianus. Next base: position 81,067 of record CAUYPK010022922.1, read on the forward strand.
CTATAAGTCGCCTGCGAGGCCGGCGGGTCCGCTACTCCGCGCTCCGCCGACCGCCTCACTCGGGCTCCTCCGCGCCGCTCGCACCTCGCGCGTTCGCGCCTCCCGCCCTCGCCAGTCCCGGGCGGACCGGCCCCGGCGCTCTCGCGAGAAGTGCGCGGCTGCGCGGCTGCGGGGCTGCGGGGGTGACCGCGGGCGCCGGCCCTCGACGTGCGGAGGATGAGGTGGTGCGCGGCGATGCCTCGTCTGCTGCTGCTGCTGCTGCTGGCGCTGGCTCTGCACCGCTGGAATCCGTGCCTGGGAGCAGAGTCGGAGAGACCCTCTGGCCGCCCCACAGGTGAGCACCCCGGCCCTCTGCTGTTCGTTCATCCCGCAGCCCTTCGACGGGGCTCGCCAGGTGAGGGACGGCTGTGCCTCCTCCCCGGGGCGGCAGGGGCTTCCCCGGAATTGCGGTCGGCCGGTGCTTGTTGGAGGGGAAGTGTGCAACCCCCTCCCCCTTCTTGGGCTCTTGTTTTTCGTGTACTGAGCGCGCCCGACTTTCCCTTCAGAACAAGTTGGGGTTTCCTTTTGGTCCTGCAGGTCACTGGGCACCGCTAACACCTTTCCTGCGACTTTCCTTTCACTCCCCTTGTGGGAGTTGGCACGGATTCGTCCCGGATGGACGAGGCAGTACTCCCTCTGTGACCTAAACACCGGGCTCAGTGTACTTTTTGATTGATGGTGACACATTCCTTCCAGCACCCCAGGAAGCAGCCGGTAACACTTACCTTTTGCCAAAAACAACGCTCATAAACCTTGGTTGTTTTCAGCGAGGCTGCCCGGCTACCCCGTACCTCCAGGCGGCAGCTTGCCGCCTCTGGGATTCGGAGGGGAAGCTGTGGACACACAGCCTCTCCCCTGAGCTACCCTTTTCTTAAGCCTCCTGCTGTTTCTTGTTTTCAAAAGCTGGAACTGCAGGGAATGGTCTAGTCAAATTCGTGTAAAACAAAACTTTTTACCTTTAGCCAGATAAAGAGAGTCTCACCACGGTTGTCTAAGCATACTTTACTACCATTTGCCACACATGAGAACTCCGTGGAGATTTCCACTTTTGTGCTCTATATTCTCAACTCTCTGAAATTGGATCTTGCATTCAAATACGTAATCTACTTTTTTTTTTTTTAATTTAAGATTATTTGGGTACTTCTTCCCTTTACTAAGTTAATAGTGTGCTTTTCTGCTAGAATTTACCTGAAGTCTAAAAACAGAAATTCCTACTATTTCGGGGCTACATCCAAAAGGTGATACTTGGTGTACAGTACAGATAATTCATGTAGAAGTGGTTTTGTCTTCATCTTTATGTGTGCCAGCAAACTTCAGCCGGCTAAACGGCCCATCTTTGTATGTTCTTGCCAAACAGTGCTCTCTTTGTTAGCATGACAAACGTCAGCATTTAGGTGGATTGCTGTGGTACAAGATGCTTTGCTTTATGTCAGGTATATGTGATGGCTTAAAAACAAATTTTTGAACCTGTGTGATTCCTCTAAATCTGAACTAAATATTTTCACAATTTTACGATATTTCTTTTAGTGTAATATCTAGAATGATAGGCAAGTAAATGCCTTCGGCAAACTTGGAAATAGAGCTATAAAATAAAACAAAAAACTTTCCCAAGAAAAATGTCCTTCTTTGTTGAAGCACCCAAGAATACTTTTACTGGGAAATAAAATAACCTCTAAGGGTTTTGCTATTAATTTAGAGGGGTCCTTTTGGCTTTTGTTTATTTTATCCCACTTCATTACCAACATTCTTTACAATAGAATGTTGCTCTATTCTAGAAGCCTTTAAGTTTGTAGTCAAAGTTGACTTCCTTTCTCATTCTGGCTTTTAAATTTCATAGAACTGGACAATGCACTTTTAATTGATTGTAACATCAGAGAAAGGGAATTTCAGATATGAATGTTTTTGTCAGAAAAAGAGCACATAAAATTCACTATTGAAAGCTGAGGACTGTCACTTTTGGTAGGTGGGCATGACAATTAAGTTCTGGCCCAAATGTGGGAAAATACTAATTTGTAATAGGTGGAGTCAGCACCAGCAAGTTTGATTACAAACTTCTGGGTGGGTAGATGTTCTTACAGGTTATATGATAATCTAGTAAAGGTAGGAGGTACACTCCTTGAAAATGTGGCCAGAATCATGGACTTTGGTCTTTTTTATTCCTTAAATATTACAACTGAAAATTAATAAATGGAAACTTATTAGTCTACATACGTATTAAGCTTTTTACAAGGATTCTTTGTTGTCTAGCTTAATAGGAGGTCTTTAAGAAGAGCGCCTAGCATCTCTAACCTCTTATATTTGTCGTTATGTCCCAGCTAGCCAGGAAGAAAAGGATTACGTAGATCAGAATTTTTTTGGCCCTTTTGACATTTTGAGCCTGGATACTATTGGGGGCTGGCCTGTGCCTTATAGATGTTTAGCTGTGTCCTTGGCCTCTGCACTAGATGCTGGTAATACTCCCATATGTAAGAACAAAACATGGCCAAATGTCCAAATTGCCCAGAGTGGAGAATCACTAGATAAGGAAATCTATATATATCTGAGACAATGTAGCAGTATAGTGTTACTGGAATGATAGTAGCAAATCTTTCTTGAAAACAAATATTTATAGTGATTTTTCTTTCTTCCTCTGTAATATGGAATGTGCTGTTTGAATCACATTCATCCATTTTTGGAATGAGGTTCTCCCCAGCTTTGGTGCTTGGTTGGGCAGAGTTGAAAACACTGCTTTTTGTTAGGTTTACTGAAAGTTCTGGGTGCTATGTGGATTTCTTTTTGTTTGCCACTTTATTCTTAGCATGGAAAGAATCTAAATAAGATTTTGGTTAAAAATAATCTTTTTCTTGTAGAATCATTTATAGAAATGGTACCTGAGAATTATATACTATATAAATTATTATATACTGTGGGGGCTTTCACGTGCAGACTCCTCCTAATCAGTGTCAGTGAAACAGGTTTGTGTCCTGGTTTGTCTTTCCTGTACTTTCTGCATTGAGGATGGGTGGAGGGAGATGTATTCCAGCCAAACCTTTGCAATCAAGTCTCCAGACTTGTATCAATACTTGTGTGTGTGTTTTCTGACGCACCTTGACCATCCTATGGTCTGAATTGGGCAGAAACCAAGTTTTGGGCAAAAATGAAGGAAATGGTTTCAGATGTTTCTGTCAAGACTAGTATTTTTCAACCACGTTCATTTATACACTCTTTAATTTACTGTGGTACATTCAAGGAGGTAAGAATGGGTTTGTCCCTATCTGCTGATGCAAACTAGCAATTTACGGGGTGGAGAAGGAACAAGCAAGGTCCTGGAGAAACTGCTGGAAAGGAGAGCAGGGGACTTGCCCTTGGTGCCCTTCTGTGCTCTGGGCTCCCCATGGGAATGGCATACCATCCTTTAAACAGACCATGCCTTTATTTCATAAAGTGAAAAGAGAGGTATGAAATAACTCCTGAGCATGGGAAGATCAAGAATGAAAATTAAGTCGAGTTACCTTTTCCTATCCATCATACAGGAGAAAGTACTTTCAAAATAAACTCTCATCTTAGAAAATATGAAGATGGAAATTCTCAAACTCATTGGAAGCACGGTGTTCTTGAAGAGTAATTTAGTAATGTCTAGTATAAGTATTTATGTTTTAAAAACCTAGATATGTACATGAATTGTACTTTCAAATTTCTGTGTCTTCCTATTTCTTTCTTTTTTTAATGTCCTTTTTATTGTTTAAGTCTAGCTCCTAGGAAATTCTTCCCCTCACTGTCTTTTGTTTGCTTCTTTTCCTTTGCAGCTTCTTAATATGATTGGTTTATATAAGTACAACCTGCTTTGTATTATAGCTGTTTATGTTTAATAAATTATAAATTATTTAAAGTGAAAACCTGAGTGGCATTCTTTTTTTCTTTTTTTTTTCTTTTGCTGTTTTGTGTCTATCCTTTTCTTTTGCCGTGAAGAGATTCTCAGTTTTTGCTGAGTTTTGGCCTACTGGCATGCAGTCAGGGAGATTGCTCTTTGCTTCATTTATCAAGATTTCAGCTTCCTTCTTCTACTTGGGGACCCACATACTACGCTGACCTAGTGACTTATCAGTGAAACATCAGGCAAGGCCTTGTTTCTCAACTGCACTTGCCAAGTCTTCTCCACAGGTTGTGTCTCCCCCCTACCTTCGTTACTCATTCTAAATTGGCACCTTCACTGTTATTTGCAGGTCACCTGATACCATAATCCTTATTAAAATAGGAGGTGAAGTGGAGATTTGGAATGGTTATATAACTTCGTGAGTTCACATAGCTACAAAGCAACAGAGGAGGGCCTTCTTCAGGCTGTTTTTGTCTTTCCTGACCACGTAGTTATTCTTTTGGACTTCTGGGTGCTATGGGAAGGAAACAAAGACTGGGTAGAGAAGCAAAAGGAATGCTTTGCTGATGGGGAAAGCACATAATTTGTAGGTTTCTGTAATCAGAGGGGAAAGAAACAGGCACAGGCTGAAGGAAAGCTGAGTCCCAGGCCAGTCTGGTGAACTGTGCCCTGCGGACTGAATCCCAGCAGGCCAAAACAGCTACCTGTTGTCATAAAGCCCATGAACTGGCAGTGGTTCTCACATTTTTAAATGGTTGGGAAATATCAAAAGAAAAATAATAAGTTACAGGAAAACTATATGAAATTAAAGTTATGATGGCTGCTAGCCACGTTTTGTTTATGTATTGCCCGTGGCTTGCTGCAAGGCAGACGGGAGTAGTTGCTGCAGAGACTGTTAGGCCAGCAGAGTCTAAAATGGTACTGTCTGTCTGTACAGAAAAGTCTTTGCAGACCCTTGCCTAAGGAGATGACATTTCCACTTAAGCTGTGGCTCATGCAGATCTGCTGCTCTCTTGGCAAGAGCTGGGTTCTGGACAGTAGCAGCTGGCTCTGGGCATTTCAGAGACCTGTTTTTCATTTTGGACTTTACCAGTGATTTCCTGTGGTGTTTTGAATTCAAACAGAGCTTCTCTGTTACATCTTTTGAAACATGGCACTTGAAGCTAACTAGTAGACATGCTTTTTTGGTGTAAGTAGTGTTCTCATGATCAAAAATGAATATAAAAGCACTTAGATGGCTAGTTGGAAAGGAGGTGCATACTTCTTCAGAGCTTCAGTGTTTTTTAGAATTTTTTTGTAGAAACTTGGTTATAGATTGGTGGTTTAGTTCCTGACAGAAATAATAAGCACATTTATCAATGAATATTTTTATTTTTCTTTAACCATTGCTATCAATTAGGCTGAAGTGAAAAAGGATGGCTTTTAAAGTGACAAATACTATTTTATTTTATTTTTGAGACAGAGTCTCACTATGTTGCCCTTGGTAGAGTGCTGGGGCATCACAGCTCACAGCAACCTCAAACTCTTGGGCCTAAGCGATTCTCTTGCCTCAGCCTCCAGAGTAGCTGAGAACCCACCACAATGCCTGGCTATTTTTATTTGCAGTTGTCATTGTCATTTAGTAGGCCCGGGCCAGGCTTGAACCTGCCAGACTGGATGTATGTGGCCGGCGCCCTACTCACTGAGCTATGGGCACTGAGCCAACAAATACTCTTTCCCATAGTTTGCATTTACTGTAGAGTGCTTGCCTCACTAAACTAAACTGAACTAATTTTCAAAGCCATTGATGTTGTAGTTAGCCAAGATACAGTTATCCAGAGTAGGAGAATTATAGACACGGTGCTGTTATTTTTTGTTTTTATTCTGTTCACTACCTTAAGGTCTGTAAGTTGCAATCTGTGTTTGGTAATAACACTGCTGAAGATTGAGTAATGATACAGAATTGATTACTGTATTACTAACTGTGTCACAAAGATGTACCCTCAAAAATACTATTTATAATTAAAAATTATAGTACCTTCAAATAAGGTTTTATGTTTCTCAGGATAACTTTAGTTAAAAAATTTTCCAACAGCAGAGGCATGTTATTTTCAGAAGCAAAAGGAATATTTCTATTGCTTTCCTTTTGTATGTTAAAAGAGGAAAACCTAATTTTATAAATAATTTTAATTAAGTTTTTAAGATTTAGATCTCCTTATTTTAAAAAAAGTAATTCAGGTTTGTGCATTTTCATATATAGTTATTGATTGAACTTTGCCTTATTTTAAGGCCTAGATTATTTTAGTAGTTTTAGGAAAATACTTTTTAAAATTTTTCATTGAAATGTGGCTGTATTCTTCCCTTGAATTTATTTCATAAAGAAGATGTGATTAAGGGAGAAAATGCTTAAATCTTAGTGTGAAAATATGCTTCATGTTTACAATTTCTTTTTTTGCTACAAGAAATTTGTTTTCATGTTTATAGTTTTATAATTAAATTCTAGCTAGGGAGCAGTCTTTAAGTAGAAAGTGGGCAGTCTTTTCATTTTAAGAGCAATCAACACATAAATCTTTTTTTACTGTATTTATTGACTGTTCTCTATTCACAAGACAATATCAGTTTCTCTTCAAGTTTCTGAGTAATGGGGACACTCACTAGGCATTATCAAGACAGAGTGACAGAGTCTGCTACCGTATTTTTTTCTTCTTGGCCGTGGGCTCATGTTTCTGAAGAAAAACTGTGTTTATAATCTAAATCTTCATTGGAAATGAAAAATACTCCATATTTTAAATTTGGATAAAATTCAGAGAACATGATTATTGCTGTAAATTTTACCCTTAACACCTTTACTACAAACATGAGTTTTGGTCTCCATAGCTAAAATGCGGGTCTGAATGAGGAAGATGGGAAGAAAAGGCCAGGGGCAGCGGCTCATGCCTGTAATCCTGCTCTCTGGGAGGCTGAAGCAGGAGGAGCCTTTGAGTTCAGGAGTTCGAGACCAGACTAAGAGTGAGACTCCCCATCTCTACTAAAAAGATAAATTGGCCAGGACGTTGTGGCGAGCGCCTGTAGTCTCAGCTATTCAGGAGGTGAGGCAGGAATGGCTTGGACCCAGGAGTGCGAGGTTGCTGTGAGCTAGGCTGAGGCCATGGCTCTCTAGCCTTGGCAACAGAGTGAGATTTGAGTTCAGGAGTTCACTGATTACTGTCTTACTTACCGTGTCACAAAGATGCACTTGAAGCTAACTAGTAGACATGCTGTTTTGGTGTAAGTAGTGTTCTCATGATCGAAAATGAATAAAAAAGCACTTTGATGGCTAGTGGAAAATCACCAAGTGTTTGTAGGACGATGCCTGTGGCTCAAAGGAGTAGGGTACTGGCCCCATATGCCGAAGGTGGCGGGTTCAAACCCAGCCCCGGCCCAAAACTGCAAAAACAAACAACAACAATTCCAACAACAAAACAAGTGTTTGTGACAAACAAAGGTAAGTTTCTAAAATGGGCTAGAATTAAAATTAAAACTCATTTGTTACACTGATTATTTATTGATTTTAATATTCCTTTCATTATTTTGGATACTTATGGTGTTTATCACATTAGTAATAATTTGCCTGTTTTCTTTAGGATTATATTCTTAAATTTTGGAGAATTCCCACCTTTTGTTTCTAGATACTGCTAATCTGTTTTAGGATTTCTTACAAAGAGTAGGAGAGAGATAGAAATTTCCTTTGGTTTAAGGTTGTGGTTCTACCCCTGTGTTCTGGAAGGTAAAGGTCAAGGACAAAGGAACTTTTAAGTGCACACAATGTTAATTGCTGACAGCGCCAGCCCTGGTCATCCAGACACTAAAGAGGTAAGGACTGTGCGTGATGCTGTGCAGTTGACCCTCTCACAGGCTCCGCAGAGACCAGTGTGTAGTCATTCCTGGCAATCTTTCTGATGCTGTGGCATTGTTCTGCTCTGGGAGAAGAAAGGCCCCAGAAGCTGTACTTCTTTATTCCAGAGTCCCAGCAATGTCCACTGGCAAGGCTTTGTCATTAATTAGTCTATTTTAATTGGTTGGTTTGAAGCCATATTTTTTATGGGGGCCTTAGGTTACTAATTATTCACAGGTGCTGAGTAAAGGTCTAAGAAGGACGTTAGTAACTTTTAGATTTATTGTTTCTTTTTTTCCAGAGACAGGATCTCACTGTCACCCAGGTTGGAATGCAGTGACACTATGATAGCCCACTACACCCTTGAGCCCATGGGTTCAAGCTTCCCAGGTCACTGCGATCATAAGCATAAGCCACCATGCCTACCTCTAAATGCATTTTCTAACGGGTTCTTTGATTATTTATTTAAACCTTTCCTTCCTGGTTCTAGCGGTGTACTAACTAGCAGCAGCTATTTTATCTCCCTCTTCCTAAATTCTGCGAATATAGAATTTAAATTCATTTTTAAAAATGAAGTGTGCAGACAGACTAAAATAACCTCCCTAATTCAGTCACCTGGGGAAGCCTTACAGAGCTTCTATGCTGAGGGCAAACTGGTGCTGTGATGGGATTTTTCCAGCCTTGCCAAGACGGTCTGAGGCTCCTTGTCTGCAGAGGTCCCTTCTCCTGCCCTGGCCCTGTTGGTTCTTTCCCGGCCTCCAGTTGCCACCACAGCTGTGGCCAGAATGTCCAGCTTGTCTAGCCCGTCTGAAATTCCTGTCAGCCACATCTAGAGAAGGACAATTCTGCTTTTCTTCTTAGTTTAGTTTAGATGAGGTTGGAATTTTTTAAACAGTGACTTTACTAGGTAACCAAGGGCAAAACAAAACTCCAAAGTGGAAAATCACCAAAGCAAAGAAATGAATAAACTTATAAAGTAGAAATTTATAGTTTTTATTCTGACTTAAGCACAATCCCATACTTGTCCACCTGGCACATTTTGGGGCCCCTCAGTTCTGTGTTCGTTCTCCAGGCTTTTCTCTCCCCTCATGTCTTCCCACCACTTTCCTTTACGCTGACAACTCTTCCCTACAGTGTGAATTCGTGAGGTCCCTGGGTAGGTAAGGGTTAACAGATGGATCGCATTTGTAGTTTCATAGGGACAACATAATCATAATCCTAGCCTTTAGATACTTTGTTTTCTTCAGTAGGCAACATTTGTATGCTTTTGCCCATAACTTCTTTGTGAAATTTATTTTTAATTAGTATGGGTACATAATAGTTGTATATATGTATTTATGGGGTACATGTGATGTTTTCATACAGGCTTACAATGTAATAAATCAGGTTAATTGGCATATATGTCACCTCAAGCATTTATCATTTTCTTGTTTTAGAAACATTCCAATCCCACTTTTTTTAGTTATTTTAAAATATACAATAACTGACCAACTATAGTCAGCTTATGGTGCTATCAGATATTAGATCTTGTTCGTTCTGTCTAACTATACTTTAGGATCCATTAACCATCCCCACTTTAGGCTCCCCCTCAACTACCCTTTCCAGGCTCTGGAAAGCATCATTTTATTGTCTTTCTCTATGAGATCAGTTGTTTAAATTGTTAGCTCCCACATATGAGAACATGAGAAATTTGTTTTTCTGCGTTTGACTTATTTTGTTTAATATAATGCCTACACTATTTTTGCAGTGCAGTGAATCTTGTTTTTGAGCAGTAATTTGCATTTAGTTTTATGAACCTACATAATTTAATAAATCTACATTAGTTTAGTTAACTAAAATTTAAAAACTCTCCCAAAATACATTTTTTTCTAAAGAGAGGTAACTGTATTATAAATACTGTTAAATGCAAATGTATGCTAAGAATAATTTCCATTGTATAATACTCTGAAATGCAACAATTAATGGGTTAAAATTTAATTCCAGGTTTTATTGAATGGCTAGTCTGTATTCTGGTGCCTTGTGTGGGGGAAAAATAGACAAACAAAACTAGATGAAAAAACAAAATAAATACCAGGCTCAGTTCCTGTTTCACATTAAAATTCTAAGATGCTTTCAGGGAAAATAATACATAATGTAAAAGTGAATAAATCAAAGAGGAACTGAGGGTGAGGCAGCCTGGGCCACAGGACACAGCCCAGATGTCTGGCATCAGGAAACCTGTATCTGAGTTCTAATCTTTTCTCTCACCAACCTTGAGCCAACTGCCGAGCTTCTCCAGACTTCATTTGTAATTTTTTATCTTTACAGCTCTATGGTTTGATTTGTTGAATTTTACGTGTCAGACTGCTGTGGGAATCAGGAAAGAGGCCTCAAGGAAACTTACTATGAATGTCTTAGGTCACAGGAGGCATAGATACAAAGTTGTTTTGTCTTTTGAATTCAGCTTTGGCTTCTAGTTACTGCATCAGGAGTTGGACTTGACCAAGACTCGATGTTGCCAAGTTTTGATGTTTTTCTAATTAGCTTTTGATTTAGAGTAAGAAAGTGAGGCCCAAAATAACTAGAATGAAATTTACATTTTAAAATATTCCAAGTGTTTTATATGAGAGGAGAAAACAGTCTGGAAGCTGTTTTCTGTCTTCTGAAAGGAATCATGTACTTTTCAGTATGTTTAAATATTGTCAGCCATTAATAAATTACTTTGTATTCCTCTGTTTCAGTCCTGATTTTTTGAGTCAAACAGATTAATAAAAATGATGCTAGTAACTCTATAGAAATTTAAAAAAACTTTAATGATATATGCTCTTTAAAAATTAGGGACCCTATTCCAGACTGTTACAGAAATATTTATCAAATCATCTAAGGTCCACCTTTCACATTCATTAAATATCTTTTCAAATACAATTGTGTTTAGTGAACTAGAAATGAGGTAAGTGAAAAGGAAATCAGTTTATGGAGTAAAGTATTTGTGTGTGTGTATTTGTGCTCATATGTTTTTATTACTCATGGATTATTACTGTTAAGCTTTAAGCATTTTATGGAATAGAAAGTGTGAGTGCCTTTTGCTCTGGACTTTTTCTCTTGACTATATGAAGTGTCATAGTTTCTTTATAATAGTAATTGCTTCCTATGATAGATTTGAGAATTAAATGTAATAGTAGCTGTAATAAGCCTGACATAGTGCCTGAACAGAAACCGCTCACTGAGTGCTGCTGCTTTTTTTATTTTTAAACAACATAATTTAAATTAGTATGATTCAAAGTAGAGCCTAGAAGGTAGGGAATGAATTCTTGTATTCAGATAATGGAGAGAAAAATGCTGGCTTTCAGTGAATTCTAGAAAGAAACTTTAACAAGATATAAAGACAACTTTTTTCAGGGAAACTCAAAGGAAATAAATACATTTAATGATGTAGGTAATGTCTTTTTGGTAATGTTATTTAATGATTTACTCAAATTCAAACTTTTGAAGTCTTTTTTTTTTATCATTCTTCTGATTTATTCTTGATATTCAGGTATGTGGTTTCACCCTTAATTTCTCTCTCTTTTTTTTTTTTTTTTTTTTTTGTTCGTCTATAAGGAAGTGTGTGTGTGTGTGTGTGTGTGTGTATAATTAAATCATTAAATATCTCAGACAGGTAGGGGCTTTAAAAAAACATGATCTTAATACTGTTATCATATTCAGCAGTGCTTCCTTACTGTCATCTTACACCTATTCAAATTCACTTCTGCCACTTTTCTCAAAAATATCATTTACAGTCGGTTCATTTGGTCAGGAATCATTATTTATCTTTCTAAACATCCTTCCAAGCTAGCCCCCCCCCCCCCCTCGTCTAGATGGCAGGCTTCTGGCAGCCGCAGGCTCAAATCCAGCCTGCATATTGTTTTTCAGAATACTCAAATTCAGTTCTGGTTGTTACAATCAGGAAGATTTACTTAAAAATCTAAATTTTTCTTGTTCTGGAGGGGGAAAAAAAAGATGGCCTGGAAATCCTGGATTTGCCTTCTCACAACAGCAGCTGCCTGACCTGGCTGACTCTGAGCAGTGCTCTCTCTGGGGGGTGGTGCGGACGTGCTCCGGGCCCCTCCCAGCCACATTGCTTCTGCCCAGCCTCTTCATTCACTTATGTTTGCAACCCTTAGTCTGGGCATGCATCACAAATGAGATAACTGCTTCTTAAATTATTTTCCTTGTGTCCTCTTTCTCAAGTCTAGTGGCTCTTAAACATTGCATAGGGTGATTTTGCTCCCCTATACGATATTTGGTAATATCTGGAGACACCTAGTTATGAGTGGTGGATGCCACAGACCTCCAATGGGTAGAAGTCAGGGTCACTGCTGACACACCTCAAGGTGTGCATACGCCCCCACCTGCCACAAGAAGGAATTATTGGGCCCCAAATGTCAGTAGTGCTGAGGCTGAGAAACTGCTCCAGTCTGATGGCACATTTCTGATTTCAGTGCCCTACTTCTAGGGCCTTCCCTATTTCCAGATGTATTTTGTCATTATTTACCAATTTGTACTATGTATTCATATTGGACTCCTTGCTGTCCAGCAGATATATCATGCTGTTTTTGGTCCCTCGGCTATCAAAATGCTACTTCTTGTTTTAAGGGCTTTATCTAACCCATTCATGAAGCTATTTCTGATGACACTCTATCAAAGTATTCTCCAAAAAGGACGCAGTCAGGTAACCCACAGCTCATGCTAACTACAGCTAGTGGGAGAAGTGCGCTTCTGTAATGGTCAGGGTTCATTCAGGAAGAAGGAACCATTGCAGATATTTTGAACAGAGATAGATTTAGCAAAAGTGGTTATGATCCTTTTATAGTTATTGGAAAGGCTGAAGAAAGGGCGTTAGGCCAAGCCCCCATAAGTAACTTCTAGAACCAGAAAGAGCTGACTGAACAAGGAAGCAGTGTGCCAGTTGGGGATGGGAGTGGGGAATCAGCTTGCTCCATTAGAAATACTAAGTTCACAATTGTACTACCATAAATGTAATCCAGGGATCAAGAAGCTGTCTCCACTGACTCCTTAGACCAGTGAGCCTGGTAAGGAGACTCTGGATTATGGAATTGAGCCACTGTCTTTGTTGTTTATCTGTCTGTTTATTTCTCTTGTCTCCTTGTGGTACTTTGCCCTCTTTCTCCCCACCCTCTTCCTCAACTCCCATAAACTGAGAGACTGATCCTGGGGCACTGTTGTAGGGTAACCCCTTATATTTCTGACCAGGCTTACCAACAGAAGTGCCTAAAAGTAGCGAGAAGACCATCTGTTTTTAAAATCTCATAGGAACACATCTGAGAGGAGGGATACAACTTCCACCCAGATGCCTAGCTTCAAAGGAGTTGGAGCAGTGCCCCTTAGTATTTTATTTTCCTGTAACTTTCTTCAGTAATTGTTCTTCTTAAAGCTCAGCAAATAATTCAATTATTTTAGAATTTTATGGATGTCTTTTTGATAGTATGGATCTGAAGTATGGACTTAGAATTCTATGAAATACACGTTTCACTTATTAACATTAAGCTCTTTTATAAAGTTATAAGAGTATTGAATGCTTTGTCAACTTTTAAGAAGAATTACTGAAGAAAGTCATGGGAAAATTAAATAGAACTATGAAATGGAAGCAATTTAAGTCATTGGAATTTATGTCCCCTCTTCTAAGTTTGCACTAGTGTGGATCATAACTTACATGAGAGTCAGCATGGTACAGCCTAGCCTTAACTCTGATTTTATGCTGTTCATTTGACTTTTAAGTGATTCATTCATATTCTTATTTTCTAGTGCTTTCATCTTATGCAGCACCCTATTAACTTTCAGTAAATATTTAGCTGATTAAAATCACTTTTTTGATATGAAACAAGTGGGGCTTACTCAAGGCTTCTGGGTTTTAACAAGGCCGGGAGATAACAGAAAAATTCCGGCTCATTTAGGAAGGGAGTATGTAATTTGACTCGGCATCTTAAGTATTCATGCAAGCTGATATACAAAAGAAAGTTTGTGCTTTGCAATTATCATTTTATTTTTGATGATATTTATTTGACAAGTTGGTTTTCATGTAACTTTTTTTTTTTTTACTTTTGTTCTTTCTTCACTTACAGCAGAAACTGTAAATAACCTTAGAGCTGAAACTCCTGCTGAACAAATATTTGGAGGAATATCTTGGATTAGAATTAGAATGTCCTCACATTATTTGGAGTTGGGACATCCAAATGTTATTTCATTTTACATTACTTTTCTAGACTTCCCCAGCTATACATGGTATTTATTTATTTTAAAATTTCCTTTGATTTGCTTATTTGTGACACTTTCAAGTGGTTAGTAGATATATTTCAATGCTGAAATGAAAAAAAAAAGCTAAACTGGGAATGGATGGATTAGATTAATATGTAGTTTTAATATGCTACCTTGGAAATTTAAGCTGTGTGATTTTGTATGTGTGTGTTTAAAGTGATATATGTCAAAAATGTTTGCTTGCATGTTGATGAAGATAAAAAGAAATATTTGGGGAATCTGGATTTATTTTGAGACATATGCCCAGTATAATAACATGTGGTTAGTTAGTATGTAGACAGTTTAGCCCTTTCTAATGTTTTCATCTGTAAATCATTTTGAAAGCTCTAGTAATAACAGAGATCTTTTAAGAAATGTTGAAGTACCAGTAGAAATTAGTCAGATTTAAGATATAAATAGATTTAATCAAGATGGAATAGCAATTTAAAATTTGTACTTTTGGTTTTAATGAAAATAGATATTTATAACTGGACATAAAGATAGTTAAGAATAAATTAAACTTGTCAATGATTATGGCATCAACTCTTGAACAATGTAGAATGCTATGATAGTATTTTTTTGTTCATCTATCTTCATATGTTTTCTTTATAAAATTAGGATACATGTGTATTGAGATGCATGAAAAGACAATTTTATATTCTGCCTTACTTACAAAATATAATATTATAAGCATTATATGGGTATTGAATATTTTTTAAATCTTGACTTTTAAGTTACATTTTGATATCTGTTGTGGGATTATTCCATAATTTTTATAACTATTACTGTATTACTGAAGATAAGGTTTGCTCTTTTATGGTAATAGAAATCATATTGTAGGGACATAATTGAAAATAAACTTCAGTTTTAATTTTTACTTATTTTACAGGAAATGTACAGGAAACAAAATATTTATATACGAACTCTTTTCTGTCTCTTATTACATATTATCGAGTGTGTATCCAGAAGGTTGTACGGGTTGCCATATCCACCAGCAGTATACAAAATTTTAGGGAATTCTTGGTGCCTTTACTTTTTAAAAGACTTTCAGGGGTTAGTATCCTCTTTTTTATTTTTTAAATTATGTATTTACAATTATGTATTTCTGTACTTGCTAAAATAAAAACATTTTTTTTTTGCCAGTGCTCGCTCTTTTTTAAATTTCATAATTTGTGTCAAGGGGTATACATTCTAGTAGAGCAAGAAAAGGCAATAATCAAATATATTAGAAGGATATAAATCCCAAGAAGAAAAATAAAACAAGATTTGGGGCAAGAGTGATGAGGTTGGGGAATGCCATTTTAAGTACTGTTTTCAAGGGAGAATTTTTATATTTGGTTAGCTTTGAGCAGAGACTTCAAGGGAGGGGCTAGTTCTGGGTGAGGAGGGTTATAGGCAGCAGGAATCACTGTGCAAATGTCCTAAGCAGAGAGGATGTGCTTGAAGTGTCTTCAGAGCAGCCAGTAGTCCAGTGTGCCTGCCATGGGGGCAGAGAGAGGGTGGTGATCAAAGTGGAGACCAGACTGATAGTCAAGACAAGATCCTTTATAAGGGACTGTGGTAAGGAGTTTGGATTTCATTGAGAATGAGAGGGAAACTGTTGGAAAACTTGAAGAGAAGAGAGACAAGGTCTGTGTGGGAACTAGAAGGTTGCTTCCTCTGGATATACGGTTGGTGAGTCTGTAGTACAGCCTAGATTTCAACTCTGTTCTCCCCTTTAACCCTCTGTGAGTGACTCTGTGTAGTACAGTTGGTAAGGTAAGTCCTTGTAA
Organism: Loris lydekkerianus; assembly: GCA_963574355.1. NCBI lineage: Eukaryota > Metazoa > Chordata > Mammalia > Primates > Lorisidae > Loris > Loris lydekkerianus. The sequence continues at coordinate 96,857 of CAUYPK010022922.1, forward strand.
CCCTGAATTGATAAGATTGTAGCCATGTCTTCTTTACACTGGTGGCACTGTAAAGATGAGATTGATCAGGGCAACTGTACACACAGGGAGATCCTATAGGAGATGATTTGAGTAGTCCAGGGAGGAGACAATGGTGCCCAGATTTAGACAGTCACAAAAAGGGTGGTCAGGTGAGGCTGGATTCTGTGATGCTGATAGAGTTTGTGGATAGTTCAGATGGGGAACGTGAGGGGCAAACAGGAGTTAAGGATTGTTGTGGTTCATAAGTTTTTGCATGTTAAAAGTTTAAATTGGCTTTAATCTATGCCAGTCTGCCTGCCATTTTTTATTATTATATTCTCACTTATGCTTATATAGTTTGGAACTTCCCTGAGAGACTTTGGCGGCTGTTTTACCACTGTTGTTTTAATAATCACTGTTAGTAAATTTTATAGTTTTTTTTTTTTTTTGTGTGTGTGTGTGTGTGTGACTATAATGTTATCTGAAATGTTTATACAGTAGAGTGCTACTGCTGACAAACAGGCCCTAAAACAGAAATTTTTCAAGGGAAGTCGGAGTGTTAAACTCTAGGAGGAAGGCCAGAACAGCTGCTGTGACTCACTAAGCTGTGAGTTTGGGAGAGTACAACCTGCAAAATGTTAGTCATAGTGCTGAAAAATAATGGAGCAGTTTGAAGCAGATTTTTACGTTTACAGGAACTGTCATCTAACCATAGCAAGGAAATGGGAACAAATGGGCAGGGCGAGGAATCTGGATACACGACTCTCAGATCAGCGCTGCTGTACAGAGTCCCTGAGTCAGCTGTGGTTTGAACCAAGGCATCAAGTGTATTTGATTTGACAGGAGATTGGATTGTGCTGACAACGCTCCTCTCATTATCTGGTGTGTTACATTAAGTAAAAAACCATTGTTTTGAATTTAGCTTTTAGTAATTATTATTTATTATACTTGAATTATGTTTAAAGGCAAACATTGATATTTATATGCTTACATGTTGTTTAAAGGCAAGCACTGGAGATTTATGTGCCTGGAAAATAGCCTCCCCACCCTTGGAACAATTTCTGTTTAGGTCAGTGGGCAATTATCTTGCAATATGAGAGGGAGGTTTGAGTTTTGTATATTACTGACCATCCTTGGCATAAAAATGCAGAAACCATGTAGTTGGAAAAGAGCCCTGGTGATTTTAATATGTGCCATCCTTAATTTTCAGAAACACATGAAGGAAGAAAAACTGTAAGAAGAGACTGAGAATGAATAGGCAGAGGGAGAGGGAAGAAGAGCGGAGACAAGTATCAGGAGAGGGTAGATTAATGCAGCTGGACAGTGAATTTGGCATGAGACTTTCTTGCTTACCTAATCAAGTAAGGAAACTTGTTGGATTACATAATTTTCTATTTACTGAAAAAAGAAAAAAATTCATATTTATTTATGCAATATTTTTCTTTCTTTTTTTCTTTCTTTTTTTTTTTTATTAAATCATAGCTGTGTACATTATTGCAATCATGGGGCACAATCCACTGGTTTTATAGACTCTTTGACACATTTTCATCACACGGGTTCACATAGCCTTCCTGGAATTTTCTTAGTTATTATGTTAAGACATTTACATTCTACATTTACTAAGTTTCACATGTACCCTTGTAAGATGCACCCCAGGTGTAATCCCACCCATCCCCTCCCTCCTCGCATTCTCTGTCCTCCCTCCCCTCCCTCTCTCCCTTCCCCATATTCTTAGGTTATAACTGAGTTATAGCTTTCATCCAAAAGCCATAAATCAGTATCATAGCAGGGCTGAGTACATTGGATACTTTTTCTTCCATTCTTTTTTTTTTTTTAATGTTCATAGCAGCATTATTTATAATAGCCACTTATAAGTGGAAACAACACAAAAGTTCACCAACTAATAAATGAATGAACAAAATGGACAAACAATTGATAAATAAGCAAACTTGCAATGGAATACTATCAGTCAATAAAAAGGAATGAAATACAAGAGTGTGCCCTGACACAGATGAACCTTGAAAACATTATTCTCCAGATTATATTTATAATAAACATCCAGAATAGGCAAATTTACAGAGACAGAAAATATATATATATTTTTATTATTATTAAATCATAGCTGTGTACATTAATTCAATCATGGGGCACCAAACACTGGTTTTATAGACCGTTTGAAACATTTTCATCACACTGGTTAACATAGCCTTACCTGGCATTTTCTTAGTTATTGTGTTAAGACATTTATATTCTACATTTACTAAGTTTCACATGTACCCTTGTAAGATGCCCCATAGGTGTAATCCCACCAATCACCCTCCCTCTGCCCATCCTCCCCCCTCGCTCCCCTCCTTCTATCTCTCTTTCTTTTCTGTTTTTCCTATAGAGTCCAATACCTTGCATTCACAGAAGACTGCCCAGCTGGGGGGACTGCAGGGAATGTGTGTGTCAGTATCCATGCATGCACAAACCACAGGGACCACTCTCCAGCCTGTTTCTACTGCTCCACGTGAAGTGCCCAGAGGCTGTCAGTAGCCTCTCCATCCCTCCTCCTCTCCCCTCCCCTCAGGCCCTGTTGGGGGAAGTGGAATCAGCTCGACTCTTCTGGGCAGCTGGGGGCCCCTTAGCAGTCTCTCAGCCCCCCTCCCTTTCTCCTCAGGCCCCATGCCCAGCCCTGAGGTTTGAGAGCCTAGTAAGTGCCCTATCAACATGTTAATCAAATTACTTAGGAGCTAAAATTGACGCTGTTCATTAATTATACAAGATTATGCTAATTGTGCATGCAAATGCATGCAGGGGAACAGAAGGTGTTCAGGAGCATGGTGGGCCATTAGCATAGAGGATGGGGCGCGGGTGCATTGGCATGCTAATGTATGCGCCCTGGCTATTTTTAGTCCCCCAGCCCATCTGCACTGCAGCCACTTCTACCCGGTGGAGATCGTGGTGGGGAGGCCAGGTCCAGGCCTGGCAGGTGGCAATGGCCCTGGGGACACTCTGTCTTGGTTGCTACTGCAGGCCATGGGCTTGAACTGTCATAGCCACTTCCCCATTCCCTTCCCTTCTCTAGCCTAGGCCCTTTGGTGCCTGCTTCAGCTTGGAGGCAAAATGACTTTTCCAAATGACACGGTCTATAAGGTCCCCCCTGCAGACACTCCCCATCACTCACAGGGTCTATATCCTGCATAATTTTATGCTGGCCCCCAACCCTGGCCCATGCTCAGTTTTATCAGGTGAGGGTCAAGGGGACCATATGTGCCACCTGCCCTGCAGCCAAACTATTAGTCCCTTTGCATGAACTGCCCTTGCCAACCACTTCTCTGGGAGGTCCTCCAAGACCCAATGACCAAGGTCAAGTGTGAGCTCTAGGAACCCTTCCATCTTTCCCAGGTGAAATAAGTGGCTGCTGCAGATTATCTTGACAAATCCTTCTGCCCTGCCCTCCCACCACTCTGTCTTACTGAGTTTCTGTTTCCTGTTGGATTGTAATTTTCTTAAGATCTCCTTCACTTCTAGATCCCCAGTGCCTGACACATAGAAGGTATTAATCAATCTTAAAATGGGTGTATGGAATAAATGAGGAAATGAATAGTCCAACCATTTGTATCCTCCTCTGTCCCTGAATGATAGTGAAAACCCTTGAGAGCTACTCAGCCCCAGAAGATGTTCTATTTCATCTGAGGCTCATAAGCTTAAAGGGAAGTCCTTTAGGATAATAATTAGTGAAGGATCCCACTCCCCCATTTCCCCATCCCAGGCTACAGTGCCAATTTGGGGCTTGGAAACATATCCAATTTCATTCTACCCTTTGCTCTCAGTCTGCTTTCTTTCTGTTTTGAACACCCTGCCCCCACTCGTGTATCTCTTTGGAGCTCTGCACTGTCCAGTGTTATAGTCAAAAGCCACATGTGGCTGTTTAGATTGTAATTAATAAAAATGAAATTGTATTTTTTATTTTTATTTATTTTATTTTATTTTTTGAGACAGGGTCTCACTATGTCCCCCTTGGCAGAGGGCTCTGGCATCACAGCTCACAGCAACCTCAAATTCTTGGGCTTAAGCGATTCTTCTGCCTCAGCCTCCCAAGTAGCTGAGACTACAAGCGCCCACCACAATGTCCGACTTTTTTTGTTGCAATTGTTTAGCTGGCCCTGGCCAGGTTTAAACCCACCACCTTCGGTATATGTGGCTGGCTCTGTAACCGCTGTGCTATGGGCACCAAGCCAAAAATTTGAAATTTAATTTCTTAGTCCCTCTAGCCACATTTCAAGTGCTCAGTAGCTATGCGTGACTAGTGCATATCATTCTGGGAAAGGTTGTCTTGGGCCACATTGTCATCTAGACTGCACTTCCTTGCCCTAGACAATCCTGTAGTTGAAAACTCACTTGGGCTCTTTCTCCCACTCTTTGAGTTACTAACTCAAAGTTACACTTTCTCTTGGGGAGTGGGAACCTAATTTCAGCCCTAAGTGTCTCACAGAGTTGCAAAGAAGAAAGAGGCTGTGAAAAACAGCTCTGTGACCCTGAGATTTCTGAGGATGGGATTCTTAGAAGCAGGAGATGGAGATTCTTATGAAAGTGGTTTATTGGAAGCAGGTAGGGCTGACAGGGAACTTGCCAAGTAAGTGGTCTCAGCTGGGGTCTAGTGTCAGCCTGATCCCATGGGGAGGGCTAGAGTGTGAATAGCTCCCTGAGTTGGTCCTTTTTATGACATCAATCTTTCATTGGCTGTGGGCTAACGGTGCAGAGTATATGATCCTTCTGGCTGAGGGTAATTCTCCAGTAGTGGGGGCAACTGTGAGCCATTTAATAGCCAACGTGGCAGTTGGGGGATGGGAGAATCAGGCGGGTGTCAACCCACTGTACAAGATCTGAACATTGCCTTCCAAAGAGCTGCTCTATCCCACTCTGCCGTCCAACACTTGAGGACCCAGAGATTAATAGTGAACTCGCATTCTGTTGCCTCCACATTTTATCTATTGAGTGTCCCTTTGAGAAAAGTACGTTAGAGGAGCTGTTCTTATGTAATAGTGTCACCCCTGAGAGGTTGTGTGTAAGTCAAATGTTTTCACTTGAACCATACATAACCAAGCATTTGCTTTTCTGATGGGAAATACTCCATTGATAACTAAGTTTCATTTAAATTTCATGTTGAGCTACTTTTACAGGGAGGAATAAAAGGCATTTGTAGAAAAATAGGAGGGCTAGACTAAGTTCAGGATGTAGTAAGGTAGGTGTGCTGGTGAACTACTCTTAGCTTTCATTAAAATCATAGGCATTAGAATCGTGATGTATAACTACCACTCTTTTTTCTTTTTTTTTTAGTGAGACTGTCTCACTTTGTCGCCCTGGGTAGAGTACCATGGCATCACAGCTCACAGCAACCTCCAGCTATTGGGCTTAGGCAATTCTCTTGCCTCAGCCTCCCAAGTAGCTGGGACCACAGATGCCTGCCACAACACACGGCTATTTTTTGTTACAGTTTGACTGGGGCCAGGTTTGAACCCGCCAACCTCGGGATATGGGGCCAGTGCCCTACTCATTGAGCCAGAGGCGCCACCCAATAACTACCACTCTTTAAATGCTTTTTTAGCTGATGACCACTGTTCACAGCTCTTCATCTCGTCTTTTATCACGCTTTTTATTACAGAGAAATGTTGAATGTAGGCAGAATAGAGTAATGAACCTCTTATCCCCACCATAAGTTTCAACAACTCTCAGTTCGTGTTGTTCAACTATTCTTTAATCCTGGAAATCTCAGGCTAAAAGTGGCAGTCACAACAACCAAAGGCCCAGAATTAGAAGCAAGGAGACCTGATTTTTCTTTTGCAACCCTGTTGAATTTGCAACCTTGAGGAAATGCCAATAATATAGCTATCTTGGCCCCTGCACCGTCTGCCTCTCAGAGCTGCTTTTGAAGGAGGACCTGCCACACAGCTGTGCAGCACCAACCTGGGTTGGACTCTGAGGGATTTTTCCAAGACTCTTGTCTGCATCGGTGGTCCATAAAGATCCAAGTTCATATCCTGACTTTGAGATCTATGATGACTTTGTAGCTTATTCTTGCTTAAACTAGGTTTTCTCACCTGTAAAGTGTGAATGATTGCAGACCTAAACCACCTCAGAGTTTTGAAAGGATTAAGCAAGATAATACCAAGTGAGGGACTCAGCAGAGTCCCAGGCACTTGCTAAGTGCTTGATAGATTAGACCGGGTTCATCTTTTATCATTTTCATTAGTCACTTCCCTGCTATGTTTTATTTGTAACTCATGTTGTATTTATGGCATTTTCTTCTAGTAATTCTAATGGCAGCTTCTGGGACTTGTCCTTCCCCTTATAGCCCATTCTGTGGGGTCCAGATGAGGAGCCTTGTGACTGCCAGTGGAAATGATATTGGTCCTATAGTGCTCACTCTCCATGGCAGTGGAGGGTCAGCCTTGGCCTTGTTCCCCCCAACTGAGGCTCATCGCAGTCAGGAAAAGGGATTTCCCCAGATCCCTTCTAGCTCCACAGGTCCAGGAGAAGGGAGCGGATGGCTGCTCAGAACACACCTTGGCTCATCCAGGCTTTGGAGGGGAAGGTGGTGGTTTAGTGATGAGCAGGGCTCCCCAGCCCCTCAACAAAGCATACATCCTGTCCTGCCTCAGGTCCCTGTAGGATGTCCCAGGCCCAGAACCTTGTCCTCACTTACTCAGACCCTGTCCAGGCTCTTTGCTTTCAAGGACAGCACAGTCCCTCAGTTCCTTCATCCACATGTGTGTTTGTGTTCCTCCAGTTCCCCTGCCCAGCAGGTCCCCTGACTCTCCCCCAAGTCCTTACCGCCCCCCCGCCCCCCAGCCCTCACACACACATCTGGCCTCTGCACAAACATGGCTTGGGGACATGCTGCCCCTCTTTATTCTTCTGTAACTCCACTCTCATTCTTCCCCAGCTGTTCAGGTGGAATAAAATGTCACCCTATGGGTGTCACGCTTATAGAGAAGTCTCCTGGGCTATCCTCACATTTCCCCTAGTGAGGAAAGAGAAAACCAGGAGACCCTGAGCCCACTCCAAGGGGGAGGGGAGGCAGTCACTCTAGGGATAAGGGAGACCTCAGGCACTACTACTGGTCTCCGCAGCCTGCAGTGGAGGTCCTCAAACTCCATGTCTAGCCTTGGAAGGCAGGAGCCTTTGGGGGGCAGTCGCTTTTCCCAAAGGAGAATCTTCAAAATGTCAAAACTATGAGTCTCATACAAATTGTTACTGAGCATGTGTCAAAGTTTTCTTTTTTTCTTTGCTTCTTTTCCTTTCCATCTTTCTTTCTTTCTTTTTTTTTTTTTTTTTTTTTGAGAATCCCCAGAGTAGAGTGCAGTGGCATCATAGCTCACAGCAACCTCAAACTCTTGGGCTCAGTTTGCCTCAGTTTTTTATTTTTAGTAGAGACAGGGCCTCACTCTTGCTCAGGCTGGTCTTAAGCTGGAGAACTTAAGCAATCCACCTGCCTTGGCCTCCCAGAGTGATAGGATTACAGGCATGAGCTACCGCATTACCCAGCCAAAGTTTTCTATAACTTATTGATGAGGAAACCAGTGATGACAAAGCTCATTCAAAGAAGACTTATGAGAAACTGATTGATATGTACATATGGGGGAGGAGAAGCAGGGAAGTATATGAAGAATACTAGAATAAGATTGCTAAGCTAGATAGGAAGCTAATTAATGCCCACAGGACAATAAAAACATAGTCCTTAGAGCAAATTTCTCTGCTCAACAGAGATTATTTACTTCTTCTGACAAATACCATTTGCATCTTATCAGTTTTCTGCAAATTAGCACCTAACTTTACAGTCTGTGCCCCAATCAATAGTAAATATGAGTCAAAGTTATTTTCCCTTAGAAAATCAGATGCCTCTTACATGGCTTTGTTTACATAAGACTCTATAGCAGCCTTGTCTAATATAAATATAGTGTGAGCCACATACATTAAATTTTTGAGTAGCCACATTTTTAAAAACAAGAAGACATTGATAAACTTACTTTTGATAATATATTTTATTTAACACAACATATCTAAAATATTGTCATTTCACCATATAATAAATATAAAAGATTACTAATGAATCCTTTTATATTATTTTTTTCTAACTAAGTCTTTGAAATCTAATGTGTGCATTACTTTTTGGCCTTTTGACTAAGATCAAGTGAAATCTGATGTGTGCATGACACTTGCAGGACATCGAAAATTTGGACTAGCCACATGCTAAGGGTTCAAAGCAGAGCTAGGGGCTACCATACTAGATAGCAAAGCTCTATATTGGTATCTCAAACTTTAGGGTTCATCAGAATCACCTACAGGGCTTATGAACATGCAGATGTCTGCCCTCTATCCCAAGAATTTCTGATTCAGCAGGTCTGAGGTGAGAGCTGAGATTCTGCACTTCTAGGATGTTCCTAGGTGATGTTAATGCTGCTGGTATGGGTGCTATATTTGAAAATCACTGTTCCAGCATGACTTGGAAGGGACTTCTAGTGGTCTTGTTGCCTTATTTCCAAGTTGCAGATCATCTTCACACTCCTCAGGCTGGCAGAGTGGCCAGCAGTAGCAGCAGTTTCCCTGAAGGACATACACACTGCCTTGGCTTCAGACCAGGAGGCTGCAGGCTCTCAGACTGGGAGCAGCTCGTGGATGACTAGCTGGAAGAGGCAGAGGTTTCAGCACTGATGGCATCACCGTGTGCTGGCTCTCTGAGGTAGAGCCCCAGATGGAAGGGGGAAAGGAACCTCATGACGGGCCCAGGCCTTGTGCTGAGCGCTCCTTACTCATGCAGGGAAGTCTGCATGGATGAAGGTGCTGGCAGAGCTCCCAGGAACAGATGGTCCTTGAAGCTGAGAGTGGCTAGAAAAGCTGGACAGACAGGGTGGTAAAATTGGTGTTGACCACAAGCACAAATGGGACCTATACTAGAAAGGGACAGTGTGAGGAGACCTACTGAGCAAGGGCTTGAGGAAGGGCCAGTGAGGGACCAGGACACTGCTAGGAAACAGCAGCCTTGGGAGGGGGAAGTAAAGGATGTCACAGGAGCAGGACTGGCAGCCATCGATGGCTACTCTCTGGTTCACAGATGCAGAAGGATTTACCTACCCTAGGTCACATCTTGGCCTCATCTCAGAGATCGTTCCCTTTGATTCACATGAGCTTGAGAGTGGGGTTTGGTACAGTGGGCAGGGCACATGTGTGGATATATGGGAAGTGTGTGTCATATTTGGGGGCACTCCCATGCTTGTTGCATTATCAGTAGTATCCAAGTTAGCATTAATCCTCTTCAGGACAGGGACTATGTCCCATCCTGGTGTTCTTCCCTCCTTCTATAACATGATAAAGGACTGAGCACATGAGTAGTGAATTTAAATGTTTGTTTGTTTGTTTTTAAAGAGACAGAGTCTCACTTTATGGCCCTTTGGTAGAGTGCCGTGGCGTCATGCAGCTCACAGCAACCTCCAGCTCCTGGGCTTAAGCAATTCTTTTGCCTCAACCTCCCGAGTAGCTGGGACTACAGGCGCCTGCCACAACGCCCAGCTATTTTTTTGTTGCAGTTTGGCCGGGGCTAGGTTTGAACCCGCCACCCTCGGCATATGGGGCCGGCGCCCTACTCACTGAGCCACAGGCGCCGCCCCGAGTAGTGAATTTAAATGAACTGGTTTGCACTGTGTATGATTAGGGCATCTATACTCTATGTCACACATGAGTGTAGGACATGTGTGAGGTGATTGTGGCTGTAAGGGCATTTACATCATGGAGTGTCGTAAGGGGTGTAGGGAGTGACTACTATGGCATAAATGGAGTATCTAGACTGTTTGGGTATACTATTTGGGAGCATTGGAAGTGTTTACACCTTGAGATGACCTACGGGTCCTATGATGTCTACACTTTGGTGACCACATAAGCTGCACTGCAGGTATCCCTCGGGGGTAAATGGAGAGTGTACACTGTGGTGTGCACTGTTGGGATCCCATGAGGTATATGCACCTCGGAGTGCTCTGTAGGGGTGTACAGAGGTCTACACTATGTGAAAGGACTTCCTGGGAGGCATCCACTGTGGATGGAAATGCGCGCTGATGTAATGACTTTATGGAAAGGAAAATAAAGGGAGTGGCCATTGTGTGGGGGAATACGACAAGTGCAGAGGGGTCAGCAGTGTGAATAGAGGTAGGGTCCCCAGGGGAAGCACATCTCCAGGAAAGTGAGCTCCACTAGCTCCCAATGAGGGGCCATCCCCTTTGGGACTCCTCTGTCCAGGGCTGGTGCCCACTCCTCCTGCCCTTGGAGACCTTCTTTTTAGGGACTAGATTTTCAGGGCCTGTAACAAATCTCCCTTTGAATATAAATTTCATGTTTGCAGAATTTGGAGGCAACTCTGGTGAATTAAATGAATATTCAAATTTGGGGTATATAAACAGCACATAAGTAACTATATAGCAGTTGAACATCCACCCCGTGGTGTTGGACCCCATTTACATTAGCACATACATAGTATAGTATAAATCTCTCCCAAATGGGTGGAGGTAAAATGAGGAAGCTAACCAGAGGAACTCAGACAATGGCCCAGGAGGCTGTGCCACATGTCAGGACCCAGGACCCACGGCAGACTTTAGCTTTGCGCTCTACAGTTTGGTGGTTTTTGTTTGTTTGGTTGGTTTTTGTGTGTGTATGTGTGTGTGTGTGTGTATATATATATATATATATATATATTTTTTTTTTTTTTTTTTTTTTTTTATACAGAGTTTTACTATGTTACCCTCGGTAGAGTTCTGTGGTGTCACAGCTCACAGCAACCTCCAACTCTTGGGCTTAGGCAATACTCTTGCCTCAGGCTCCCAAGTAGCTGGGACTACAGGTGCCCACCACAACGCCTGGCTATTTTTTTGTTGCAGTTTGGCCAGGGCCGGGTTCAAACCCACCACTCTCAGTATATGGGGCCAGCGCCCTACTCACTGAGCCACAGGTGCTGCCCATATATTTTGTGTTTTTTTAAGACAGAGTCTCACTCTGTTGCCCTGGGTAGAGTGCCATGGTGTCATCATAGCTCATAGCAACCTCAATCTCTTGGGCTCAGGCAATCCTCTTGCCTCAGCCTCCTCAGTTACATGATGCCTAGGTAGTTCATTCATTCATTCTTTCTTTCTCTCTCTCTCTCTCTCTTTCTTTCCTTCTTTCTTTTTTCTTTTCTTTTTTTTTTTTTTTGATAGAGTCTCTGTTGCCCTGGGTATAGTGCCCTGGCGGGATAGCTCACAGCAACCTCAAACTCCTGGGCTTGAGCAACCTTCTGGCCTCAGTCCCCCAGGTAGCTGGGACTATAGGTGCCCACTATGATGCCTGGCTAGTTTTTCTATATTTAGTAGAGACAGGGGTCTTGCTCTTGCTCAGGCTGGTTTCAAACTGCTGAGTTCAAGGGATCCTCCAACCTCAGCCTCCTAGAGTGCTAAGACTATAGTCATGAGCCACCTTGCCTGGCCTGCACTCTAGAGTTTGTAAAGGGCATCTCCCTGGATGAGTCCTATAGGCAGGTAGGTATTGATCGTATCTGAGTTTACCAAGAGTACAACAGCCCAAATATTGCCCATAGTTACCTTACTGGTAGGGGCAGGCCCCACCCTCTCAGCCAACTGCCAGGAAGGACTGGAGGACCAAGTGCTCATGTGTTTGTACTGACAGCATCTTCATCAATGTACATACTGTGCTTTTTTCCAATTACCATATGTGAAATAGAAGATATTCACTATTCACTTTGTGTCTGTACCACGAGTCTGACAGACACGCCATGTGTATATGGTGGGCATATGCTCTGTGTGATTAAGCTTTTGCTGTATTTATAATGCGTATAGAAAGTACAGGGGGGATTTGCTGGGGGCATCCAGTGGGGGGGGAGCTGCTATATGGCATAGCTGTACAGTATTTGCAAATGACTATATTTTAGAAAATTATATAGAAGACCTAAAATATACCATGTAGGATGGGCATACATTGCACGTGGTGGGTACAGATTAGTATACCATATGTGTAATGCATATAGGCTGTATGAGAATTACACATTGTATAAGCTTATGTGAATGTTATACCTGCAATATACGTGATGGCTATATTATATGAGTAATAGTGCCTAAGGCATATACATTGTTTATAATGGATATACTGTTTATGATGAGTGTACACTCAGTGTGTGATAAGTTTGCATTGGGTAAATATGAACACATGGCTGTGTATGGAATATACACAGTATATGGGCTAGGTGTGCAGTATGTTGGGTATAATTTATGAGTAGTAGATACATATAGTATATATAATGGACATACTCTTATAATGGATAACTATACCTTGTGTGGGTGTAATAAACATACACTTTGTGAGGTAAATGAGCACTGTGATCTGCACATGGCATGTAAGGGGCTGGTTCTGTGTAAGGAAGCAGGCATTGTGATGGGTCTGTTTGGTGCATATCAGGTACCCTGTGTATATGCAGCTGGTGATGAGAATATGGGGTTTGTGCCTGTGCGTGAGCAGGCAGAGGGGAGTCACCATACCAGAAAGGGCCATGGCAGGGAGCAGTTAGATGTTCATCTGTTTCCAGAAGCCCCAGACCCCTGAAGCCACTGACCGCACTGTTTCAGATTCTTCCTCAAGTTCTTCCTCAAATGCAACCAGAACTGCCTGAAGAATGCAGGGAATCCCCGAGATATGCGGCGCTTCCAGGTGGGTCTGGAGAGGGGGTTCCTCCCTGCAAACCCACCCTTTCCTTATAGTGGAGTGGGGGAAAGGCTGTGACCTTGCCACTCTAGGGAAGGCCCCCAGAGCAGATCTCTGCCCGGCCCAATGCCTCCAGACCTGGTGCCTGCTGGGGGTGGGGCAGCTCTATCTCAACTTATGCTGGCTGCCAAGGGAGGCTTCATTAGAGTCCCACTTAAGAAGATGCTAATTGTGACATTTTTACATGATTAACGACCCAGGCAATTTGCATAGCGTGAAGCAGAGAGCAGCTGCCCTTAGCACATCCCCAACCTGCGCACCCCTCCCAGTGCAGGGGGTGGGGGGAGAAGGCAGCTCCAGTTTCCTCCCCGGAACAGGACAGGGGCTCCTGCCCATGGTTTTCACAGTGCTCACTGCCTAAGACCCCATTCCTTCCTTGGAGCCCTGTGGATACAGCCTAGAGTTTCTATGTCTGCAAAAACAGTAGCCACTCTTTGCCCAGGGAACCAGAGTTCTTTCAGGACTCTCAATTTGGGGGGCTCTTCTGGGGGGGGAAATCAGTTCATTTAGGGTGTCACATGATCCTGCTGGCCCCCTTCCACCAGCTAAGCCCCTAGGGTTGAGCCCACCAGTGACCCTAAATTGCAGCATCCAGCCACAGGTCTCAAGTTGTAGCTTCCGCACACATTCCCCTCCTGGGAAGCTCCAGAAGCCTCCAGCCAGGCTGGCCTCGGCTTTCCCCACAGGTGGTGGTGTCCACGACCGTGAGTGTGGATGGACACGTGCTGGCCGTGTCTGACAACATGTTTGTGCACAACAACTCCAAGCATGGTCGCAGGGCCCGCCGTCTGGATCCCTCTGAAGGTCAGGACCCACTCTCACGCCATGAGTCCAACCAGTCCCCAGCCCTCATCTTGGCTTAGTCCCTGACCTGGGTCCTCTCCTGCCTCCCAGCTGCCACCCCCTGCATCAAGGCCATCAGCCCCGGGGAGGGCTGGACCACGGGCGGCGCCACCGTTATTGTCATCGGCGACAACTTCTTCGACGGGTTGCAGGTCGTGTTTGGAAACGTGCTTGTGTGGAGTGAGGTGGGCCAGCCCCCCGCCAGTCTCCCTCGGGTTCTCGGGGCCCTCTCCTCGCCGGGATGAGACCTGCAGGCCTCCCCTCTCCCCTCGCAGTTAATCACGCCCCACGCCATCCGGGTGCAGACGCCCCCACGGCACATCCCCGGGGTGGTGGAAGTGACCCTCTCCTACAAGTCCAAGCAATTTTGCAAAGGAGCCCCGGGCCGCTTTGTCTACACAGGTAAGCAGCCACGGTGAGGGAGGAGGTCTAAAGCCTTCCGAGGAAGCCCCGCGCAACGCACCAATCTGGGTTCTCTGAGTTGGCAGATCCGCGGTGTGGCCTCGCCCCCAGGCGGCAGTTCTTTGCCCCTGGTGCCTGCTGGGGGTGTAGCCTGGCCTTCTGTGTTTCCTTCGCTGGCCCCTGGCTGCTCAGTCCCCTTCTGGGCTCCGAGTCCTCACCCTCCCCAACATTCCCTCTCTGCCTCTGACTTTCTGACCAAAGTGTCTCCCTTCCCCTGGTCTAGGACCTCTCCAAGGGAATGTTTACATCAAAGATTCTCCCAAATGGGCTGGCAGCTCCCCAGATCTTTGCTGGTCTCTCGTTCCCCTAGGCCAGCCCTGGCTCACCTCCCAGGCACATGCACATACACGCGTACACACACACACTGCACCAGGGAGAGCGATTAACACAGCACAGGTGGAGATGCAGCGTGGAGTCCCCGTCCCGGCCCTGCACGGCCACTGGCGGGATAGTCTTCACTTCCATCCTCCTGTCCCAGCCCCACTCACTTCTCCCCACACCCACCACCTTCGGGCCTTTGTTGGGACAGTCCATAGTGACCCTACTTACCCCCAGGGAGCTCCAGTCTGATGGTTAAAGGTCTGCATGCCCTGCAGGGGGAAAGGCTGAGCAGAGACTGTGGGGTGGGTGTAGTCACAAGGTGGAGAGGTTGGTCAACCAAAACCTTGAGTAGGGAGTGTCGCTGAACCGGGCTAAACTGAACCCAGAGGGAAGAACAGGGAGAGAGACAAGAAGAAGGAAAGCAGCCGCAGGAGGAGGAATGGCAAGTGCAAAGACCCAGAAGTGCTTTTGGCTTTGGGGCAGAGATGGGGGCAGGACGAGGTGGGATAGGGTGGGATACAGTAACCAAAGGACATTCACTAAATCAAAAAATTAGAAGTGTGCGCAGGGTGGCTCACGCCTTTGGGAGGCTGAAGCTGGTGGATTGCCTGAGCTTAAGAGTTTGAGACCAGCCTGAGACAGAGGGAGACCCCTGGTCTCTGAAAAAAAAAAATAGCCAGGTGTTGTGGTGGGCGCTACTCAGGAGGCTGAGGCAAAAGGATCTCTTGACCCCAGAACTTGAGGTTTCTGTGAGCTATGACACCACTGCACTCTACCCAGGGCCACAAAGTGAGACTCTGTCTCCAAAAAAAAAAAAAAAAAAAAGGCTTGATGTCTTTAGCTCAACGGCTAGGGTGCTGGCCACATACACTGGTGCTGGAGGGTTCAAACCCAGCCCCGGCCTGCCAAACGACAATGGCAAGAACAACTAAAAAATAGCCAGGCCTTGTGACAGGCACCTGTTGTCCCAGCTACTTGGGAGGCTGAGGCAAGAGGATTGCTTACGCCCAAGAATTTGAGGTTGCTGTGAGCTGTGATGCCACAGCACTCTGCAGAGGGCAACATAGTGAGACTTTGCCTCAAAAAAAGAGAGAAGTGAAGAAGGTAGAACTTTGAGATTGGTGGCTTAAGTCAGGCTGCACTAAGAGGAGGAGGACAGCTGGGGGAGGAGGGAGAGCGTAGGGGGCCAGGTGAGAAGACTGCAGGAGAACCCACAGAGAGCTCCTGGTGTGGGCCAGTTTCTTCTCAGCGGGGTATGCAGACCTTTAACCGTCAGGGACATGGTAAGTGTGCCTGGGATATGATAAAGAAAGATTCAGGGGTTTTCTTTTTTATAATAAATTCTTGATACGACCCAAATGCAAACAGAAAACTCTCCCTCGAATCTGGTCCCTAGGAATATAGAAGCTGGTATGTGCATAGTATTTCCCTTTTTTTCTTATCACAAATGAGATCCTACAGAGCATGAGTTAATGCCAAGCGTCTGGCACAGAGCCTGGCTCAGTAAATATTTGTCGAATGAACTAACCAAGCAACTCAGGAAACTTCCCCCGAACTTCTTCGGTGACCCATGTGCCCGGAGTTTTCCGGGGCACCTGGGCTGGGCTTGGTGGAGGGGGTCTGTAGTGCGACTCCCGTTTAATTGCTTTTTGCTCCCTGTGTCCCTCTCTGGGAGGGGATGTCCTCCAAACGCCATCCCTTTCCCCAGCCCTGAACGAGCCCACCATTGACTACGGGTTCCAGAGGCTACAGAAAGTCATTCCCAGACACCCTGGAGACCCCGAGAGGCTGCCCAAGGTACTCAGAGGGGTGGGGTGGGGACGGGGTGTCCTGTGTGCCAGGGAGTGAGAAGGGGCTTCCTAGGGCTCCTCAGCCACCCCCAAGGGCTGCCCGTCCGTCCCGCTGTCTCCTCCCCTGCCCCCAGGAAGTGCTGCTGAAGCGGGCGGCCGACTTGGCGGAGGCGCTGTACGGAGTGCCCAGCAGTAACCAGGTATGGTGCCTCCGCCCGCCTCCTAGCGCCGCCGGGCCAGGGGCTCTCCCCAACCCGGCGCCTGCGGCTGCCCCGGCGGCGCCCTGCTCTTGTCTTCGCAGGAGCTCCTCCTGAAGCGCGCGGCGGACGTGGCCGAGGCTCTGTACAGCGCCCCCCGCGCGCCCGCACCGCTCGGACCCCTGGCCCCGAGCCATCCACACCCGGCCGTCGTGGGCATCAACGCCTTCAGCAGCCCGCTGGCCATCGCCGTCGGGGACGCCACACCGGGACCCGAGCCGGGTGCGTCCGCCGCCCCTCCCGGCAGACCCCTAGACTGCCCCTTCCCTTCCAGCGCTGCTCCCCTGACTGCTGCTCTCTCTCAGGCTACGCGCGCAGCTGCAGCAGCGCGTCTCCCCGCGGGTTCGCGCCAAGCCCGGGCTCCCAGCAAAGCAGCTACGGCAGTGGCCTCGGAGCTGGCATCGGCGGCTACGGCGCGCCAGGCGTGGCCGGCCTCGGTGTGCCTGGGTCCCCTAGCTTCCTCAATGGCTCCACGGCCACCTCGCCTTTCGCCAGTGAGTGTCTCCAGTCAGCGAGGGGAGGGACTGGGACCCGGGGAGCGGAACAGGGCTCAGCCCTGCCTCCCTAGCCCATCCAGGGTGTATAGCGCCAGCCCCATAGGGATCCGCCGTGGCTTAACCCTCGGGAGCAAGTCTGGCCCTCTCTGCGCGTGACCTCTTCTTGACCCTGCGCCTGGACCCCACCCCTCGGTGGCACATTCAGGTCCTGCAGCCAGAGTACTTCTAGCACCTTTAGCTCTCCTCGCTGACCCCAGCTGTACACATTGCTTCTAGCTGTCCAGTCCTCCTGTAATGGGGTTGGCTGGGGGGACGTCTGGTGGAAACCTGGTGAGCCGCCACCTTTCCACTTTTTCCCGGGACTTCGGGAGGAGGCTGGCACCCCCTGCCGGAAGCCTGAGGAAACTCAGGGCTCCTGAGAAGCTGGCTTCCAGTTGGCCCCACTCCCCCACCAAGACTAAGAGGCCAGGTGGGCGGTGGGAGGGTGTGACTGCCTGCGACATTATCCTGCACAAGGAGTGAATTCCATGTGGTCAAACAAAGCTGGATTCAGAGTCTGAGTGTCCAAATCAAGAGCTGTCTGACATTCAGCAAGTTACTTCTTCCAACTTCAGCTTCTTCTCAATAAGATAGGGTCAATTCCACTCCCTGCCTAAGATTGTTCTAGATATGAATGTGCTACTATGCATAAAGAGCCAGGAAGAATTAGGAAAGAGTGCATGATTTCCCAGTCCCAGCTCTGAATGTGGGCTCCAACCTTTTACCTGGCGTTTTGGAGTGGAGCAGCTCAGAGCTGGGTTGGCAATGTCTGGATGTCATGGGTGAATGACACCCAGAACTGTTTTATGTATGACCACTTTACACTGTCCTCAAATCTCTTCCAACACAAAGCCTCAGATCAGCATATTTGTGACTCTTTTTAGCCTAGCATTCATTAGACATTTATAAAGCACCTATTGTGTGCAACGCTCTGGGCTTGGTAGATAACTCCATCCCTACTCACCTGCAAGAATTTCAACCTCAGTCAGAGAGAGGTTGTCCCCAAAGTCCTAGGGGACTGTGCTGAGCTGGAGAAATGGTGGCAGACGGTTGCAGAAAAGGGACTGGTGGTGGCTTTGCCTGCTGTTCCCTCACCTCCCCTCTGTCCTGTGTTTGCCATCACTGAAGTCTACACTATCTGGCCACCTGTCTAGCTTTCCTTGCCAGGAACCTGTGTCCTGGGTGCTGCTCTTTGTGGCTGCAGGCTTGAGCCCAGCACTCTCATCTTGGCCTGGGCTCAACTTCTGGGACAGAGGCCCCATAAGCCAGAGTCTACAAAGGCCACAGCCCCCTGGTGTCCTGAAGGCCTTTTTCTCTCCTGGCCATTTCCTCACACAAGTCTTCACCTACTTCTCTCCCCCCCCTCAGTTCTGAGGTAGCACCCTCACAACATCTCTCTGGGTGCTGCTTGCATCTGAAACTTTTCCCCTGGGCCAGCACTAGTAGGGACTGGAACATCAGCCCCTCTCCCCACCACATACATAGTGTAGTCAATGGTAGAGGAACTCTGCCCCAGTGTGCAGAAGCCAGCCCACCTGGGGTCTCCCTATTCTGCAAGAATATCAAGATTTCCAGAGCTTCTTAAATCCTTCTTCCAGTGTCATCTGGGGACACCTTGGACTTGCCCCAGGGTCAGTCCTATGTAATGTGGCTGTGAGCCCTGGCCCTGAGAGATATAGTAGTCTTTTGGCATTAGTCTCAAGCCCTCCATGGGGTGCCCCATCTAGCAGTAAGCATTTAAAGAAAACTTGGAAGAGGGACAGCTATTGAAGTCATCATTGTATCAAAGAGGGGTGCTCTTATGCTAGAGGCAGTCATCTCAAGACGTCACTTTCTTCCATGAAGCCCCAGCCCAACCCCATTGCCTGCTGCTTAGACAACACTCAAATCACAGCCTTACTGGGCTTTCCAATAGAGAAGCAGGAACTGAGTTCAGATGAGGAAGTAGAAAGTCAGGATCTAGAGATGCCCTGGGCAGGAGTGGGGGCTGCAAGAAGAAGGGGCAGGAGAGTATGCCACACCTCTGGATGGCTGCAGAGTTGGAGGACAGGAAGATTTGAGGATGTAGATATCTGTATATTTCTTTAAAATTGACCAACCAGAAGAGGGAAATTTAGGAAGTCTCCAGGGCCCAGGCTGGAGATGACAAGGTAGCTGGAAGGAAACAGTACCAGGATGGAGGTGGGGGGTGGCAGGGACCTGACTAAACATTGAGGATGTTGCTAAAGAGAGCACATTTCTAGAGGAAGGTAGGATGCTCATATGAGCTATGGTCCTGCACAGACAGGCGTTATTACTGAAGCCTGTTTAAGTCCCCAGAGTTCACCCCTGACTACTTGCCTCAGTTCTTATGTAACCACTGCACTTTGATGCTTTTGGCACCCCAGAGCCCCCATCTTTGACGCCTTGGTACCCCAGAGCCCCTAAACACTTCTAGTGTCTCACAATCCTGGGGGTTTTCAATAGGAATCCTAACCTATTATAACTCTTGCTCATCTTATCTTTGGGGACACCTCCACTGTCTGGTTTCCATGAATGTTCTGGTTTTGTTTGCATTTTTACCTAGTGTGGCCCTGGAGATGTCCAGCCCTAAGAAAAGGGTCTCCAGAACCCTCCAGAAACCCCCTAGGAAGCCAGGCGGGCCCAGGACCCTCACAACTCCTAGTGAGGTCTGAGCCTGGGGCAGCAGCCCATGTGGGGCCCACTGCCCATGCCCGGGCCCCAGCCAAGATGCTCACTCTGGTGCTGTCTCCCTGTTGTGTCTCCTATCACCTTCCCTACTGCCCCTGCCCCTCCCTGCCCCGCCCCGGAGTCATGCCCTCTAGTCCCCCGCTGGCGGCTGCCTCCTCCATGTCCCTTCCCGCTGCTGCCCCCACCACCAGCGTCTTCTCCTTCTCGCCTGTCAACATGATCTCTGCCGTCAAACAGAGGAGCGCCTTCGCCCCCGTGCTGCGCCCACCCAGCTCCCCGCCCCAAGCCTGCCCCAGAGCCCATGCAGAGGGGCTTCCAGGTGAGAAATCCACCCTGCCTTGCTGTGACCCTGGGAAGGGCCTTGGTGAAGCAGCTGGGCTAGAGAGGCCTCCTCCCCAACTCCCTAGTGACCAGCTCTTCCTGGGAGGGAGGCAAGTAGAAAGCTCTGCCTAAGTCCAGAGAGGCCCATCTGGATCCCCTACTTCCCTGGGCCTCATAGCCTGGGGTGATCACCACTCTGGATATTCCCAGTTGACCGTCTAGCAGAGGGGAAGGGACTCAGATCCCAGTGGGGGAAGGTCTGAACACCACCCAACGTTCCTGAACATCTAGTTGAGCCCAGAGCAAAGACCCAACTCTTGGAACCAGAGGAAGCCAAGCCCATGTGGGCTGCATGCCTGTGCCCTGTGTCTCCCTGTGTCCACCAGAGGGTAGCACACACCACTATGAGAGAGTGTGACACTCACTGAATGGAAGAGGACTGACCTTAGATAAGCTTCAGGCCAGCTTCCCTGTCCCCATTTTACAGATTGGGAATTGAGACCAAGTCACCCCTCTGGCATTTCATTAATGAAATGGATGTTCTCTCCCTTTATGGCACAACCTTTATCCAGCAGAATTTTTCATATCCAAGAGCTCATTGGAAACTCACTAGCAGACAGTGGGAGCACTGGTTGTGGGGAAGCAGGAGGCCACATGATGTGGGCAGGGCAGGTCTCAGCTGATGCGTGGTTGGGGCAGGGCTGGAAGAGGAGGGTGTCTTCCCCAAGAAGCTTACAGGTGTTTCTGTGCCTGGCTAGGGTGGTGTCTCTACAGGATCCCCTAGGACTCAGTACAGAGTTTAGCACCTAGTTCAGTGCCTGACACATAGTAGGTGCTTAATAAATAGAATTATTGTGTGAATAAATGAGTCAGAAGGGCACCCTTCAAACCCAGTGGCAGAGGCTGCAGTGCAGCTGACTGGGCACCGGGCTGAAAGATGCTGGTTAGAGCATGTCCTACAGGGCATTGACTAGGATAGTAATGGGTCATTGGGAAAGAATCAGTGTTCAAATTAGGTAAGTGGTTTGAGAATTTATCAGAGCCTTTAATGTACTAGAGTACATTGTAAATTTTCTAGGCAACAGAAAATGCAAATTTATTTATAGCACAAAGTGTATTTTGCAAAGTTAAGTTTTGCTCCTGGGGAATGCCCTCGTGGTAGAGTAAGAAGCACTCTCGTGGTGTTCTCAGCCTGCTGTGGAGGTGGGGGGTGGCAGGCCTTGACGCTAGCCTTAGCCCTCCACAGTCCCTAAACACATCTTAGCATCTCACAATCCTAGGGATTTTCAACAGGAATCCTAACCTAACTGGGCACTGAGCTGAAAGAGGCTGGTTAGAGCCAGGGGCCCAGAGCCTAGGGCTGTGGGGGCTGGTCAGGCTGAGGTGCCTGTCACAAAAGCCAGACCAGTGATTTGGGCCCCAGAGTCATCTCTAGATCCAAGGCAGGACAGTTGGAGTGGCCTTCATGCTGAGGCAGGGAACAGGCTGTGGACAGTGCCTTGTAGGGCGTCTGTGCTCCAGAGTCCCTGTATGAGAGAGTCCCTGGACAATAGAAGGAGAGTAGAGAAGCACTGGGGCTGGGAGGACAAATAAGGGTGACAAATGTACACAGTCGCTAGACAGCCTGGGAGAATTGGCCCTACCGGGGGCAGACAGAGCAGTCTGGCACAGTCCAGAGATTCCTTAGCACTGTGCTTATGCCCTGCTCTGAGGGTAGAAGTGGCTCTGTCCCACAAGGATCTGCTGCTCTGGATAGCACCAGCAGCCCCATGAAGAGGGTTTAAGTAATAACAGATTTTGTGCCGGGGAATGTGAGCATATAAGGGACTGATTGGTGAACCATCCTGAGGGTGGGCCATCATCAGAGGGCTTGCCCAAACAGGGTTTGAAGAATAAATAGAGCTTTCTAGTGGGGAAGAAAAGGCCTGGGTAGAGACCTTGGAATGAAGGTGTGTGGGTAGGGAAGAGACGAATGTTAGAGCCCACATTCAAAATGTTGGAAACAGGGCAGCTCCTGTGGCTCAAAGGAGTAGGGCACTGGCCCCATATGCCGGAGGTGGTGGGTTCAAGCCCAACCCTGGCCAAAAACTGCAAAAAAAAAAAAAAGTTTGAAACAACTCATACAAATATACATGAAAGGTTTATTTAAGTTGTTATTAGGAAGCTAACAGGATGATAGCAGCGTAAAGGAGAATGTGACAGGCTGAAATAATATATTGCTCAATGTAAACTACTTCTAAGGACAATAAACCTGCAGCCTCCCTTTGGGGATTATCTTTTTCTACCAATTGGAAGTCATCTGTCGTTCATCAACCTCCACGATAACATCCAATTTAACAAAGCCTGGGCCCTAATCAATGATTCAAACAAGTCACATCCTCTGAATATTATGACTCCTAATATGGGGGTGGGTTTATTAGATAATGCTCTAGGGCAGTATTTTTCGAACTTTTTTTTTTTTTTTTTTTTGCAGTTTTTGGCTGGAGCCGGGTTTGAACCCACCACCTCCAGTATATAGGGCCGGTGGCCTATTCCTTTGAGCCACAGGCACTGCCCTTTTTCAAACTTTATCTTACAGCACACTTGAACCTATAGTTAAACTTCCACAGCATACTTAAATTATGTTGATCAAAAAAAAAAACTAAAAAAAAGAGTACACTTACTGTGCTTTGAACGTCTTTTGAAAATTATTTAATTAATGATCTTTAAAAAATTTCAAGGCACATCAGTTGAAAACTACTGCTCTAGGGTGACTTTGAAAGGATTCATGGTCCTTTTTTGCCTTGTTTCCAAATTTTGGATAGTTTTTAAGTGTATCTGGAGCTTGGCGTGTGAGGGGGATGGGGAGCTCAGGGGGCCACCAGTTTCCCCTGCCAGCAGAGGGTTTCTCTTGCCAGCAAAGGGAACCGTGGGAGGGGGTCAGGCAGGGGCAGGAGTGGTGAACTGATGAATTTTGTAGATGTGGGTAGCAGGCTGCTACAGCTGTTACAAATCAGTGCTCCTGTTGTCTGGCCGCCTTCCTTCCCTGTCCTGATTCTTGGCCTTCTGCTTCCTCAGCCTGAGATAGGCCCAGGGAAGAGGAGCCCAAAGACATCTCTCTCTGGGGAAAGCTAGAGAACAAGGGTTTGGGCTATACTTACCCCTTACTAGAGTGCTCCCGCCAGGCCAGGGCTAGAGGTGACTGACTGCCTTCAGGAAGTGCTAGATGCCCTGCCTGCTATCCCCAGCCCAAAGAGGGACAAGCAGGTAAGGTCCCCAGGCAACACATGGCTTATGGCTCCCTTCTCCTTAACTACGCAGACCAGCCTTTTGAGGATTCTGACAAGTTCCACTCTCCAGCCCGGGGGCTCCAGGGCCTGGCTTACTCCTAATGACGGTAGGTTTCTGGCTGTGTCTTGCCTCTTCCCCCGGCCCTACAAGGGGCCCTCTCTCTAGAAGGCCTCAGCAGGGATAAGGAACTGGGGTCTGGGTCTCCCTCCCCAGGGCCTGTCTAGACAGCTGTCAGAGACACATAGCCCACTCTAGTGGCTTCAGCTGACCAGGTGGAGAAAAGTGGCTTCCTGCTCTCTTGTAGCCAGCCTTCCTCCAGGATGTTCTTTCCCTGTCTCTCTCCACCAGGTCTGCAGGTATTGTCCCCACAGAGCCTGGACTGGAGGTGCCTCTGGGATTCACAACCATGCCCTGGATGGCGGCACAGACAGATGCAGGGCTAGGGCTGCGGGCAGATCCAACCCCCAGGCTGCATGGGGAGAGGCCTTTGTCCTCCTGCTCAAGCCTCCCCGACCAACTTCACAGGCTCCTCTTGCCTCCCTTCCTTTGGGCTGCTTGGAAGCCCCTGCACTGTGCAAATGCTCTTGGTAGGGGGTGTCCCAGAGAGGTGCTGGGATGCCATGCCTCACTTGCTGGGTCTTGGTCCCTCTGAAAGAGATGGATCTTGTGCAGACCAGGGATGTCCAGTGAGGGGAGCATGGGATGGGGACCGTGGGAAAGAAAACAGCTCAGGGAGAAGTGACCTGGAAAGGTCCTGTTTGCATCTGACCCATCTCAGCTGGCCCTGCATCCCATCTTCTCTCCAGCAGAAAGGGTGGTGCCGGAAGTCTCAGGAGACCTGCCTAGGCTCCCATTGAGCTCCCAACAGCCACTGGACTCTATGGTTGTCCCCGCTTCCTTTGAAAACTGCACACTCATGCTTGCAACATCATGCCTCCCTGTGGGGGCTTTGGGCATGGGGAGCAGTACAGGGGATGCCAGGTGTCCAGAATTTGGGATCTATCCCCAACAGATGTCTCATGGACTCTGGCCCCACACACATACTAACTCTGGCTGGTCCCATGGAATGGCCCAACTGCTCCCCAGGTGGCCTCACATTCTGATCTGCTAAGTTTGGAGAAAACAATAAACCAGACGCAGGTAGCTACCTGGGCTCTCTTGCTTCCTTGGTGTGGATTTGCTTTACTCAGCAGTTCAGCAGCTAGCTACCTTGGGGCCCCTGGAATCCAGGCCCTTGGACAGCCTTCTTTCACCTTAGGCTTTTTTAACATAGTCCAACAAAGTAAGTGTTCCCTGCCTTCTGGCTGTTCATGGGTACCATGGGGGAGGGGAGCAGGCCTGAGGACCCAAAACATGGGCTCTGGGTAGGGGCATAGGCCACTGAGGATGCAGATCCCCAGCTGTCTGGTCAGGGCTAAAGTGGGGATCGTCAGGACATTGCTGGGAGCCAGGACAGAGCAAACCAAATGCCACCAGATACATAGAAGCACAAAGTGAGGACCAGTCTATAACAGAGGCTACAGGGCTGCCTGTTTGAGCCACGCCCCTCACGCATAGGCTTAGGCTCCTTCTTTCCCACAGGCCTGAGACATTGAGAGGAGGAATGGTAAAGAGGAAGACCCCTAGGCACCTTCTCCCATCTGCCCACCCTGCTAGGATGAATCCCATTGTTTTCCTGAGATATGTCCCCTGGACAAAGGTCTAGCTGTCTGACCCTGAAACCACCTTTTGGACCCACAATACAGTGAGCCCCATGTGTAGGCCCAGGCCTCAGGCTTCCCTCTTTCTCCCCCTTGCCTCTGGACACCCTGCCCCTCCCAGCCCATGCACCCATGCCCTGCAGCCTCTGGACAAGCACACTGGCCAAGGTACAGGGCCTGATCCTGCCTTTCAGGGGCCTCCACTTCTTTCTCTGATGTCTTCAGCCAGTCCCTGGGATTCATCTCACCTGGAGCTCACAGTGGGGTCATCTGCCTTACTCTTAGGTACACCTGGCCTCCCTTTAGTTCCTGCTTGCAGTTCATGTTACAGAGCACCAAGCCTGCCTGCCTGTTGTGCTCTGAGGACCCTCAGGCCCTCCCAAGCCAGAGCTATAATCTTCCCAGGCCCTCCCAAGCCAGAGCTGTAATCTGCACTGGACATAGGCAGTCACTGGGCAGTGGTTACACTCTAGCTTCTTGGCTCGGTCAAGTGCCATGGTCAATGTAAGTGAGGCATGCCATCTGATTCCAGTGATCTCACACCACTGCTCAACAACTTCCCTCTCCCTCTTCTACAGCAGACATCCCTAATAAATTACAATGTTTGCTATGGCCTAAACTATGTCTCCCCAAATTCATATGTTGAAGCCCTAACGTTCCATGTGACTGTGGTGGAGATAAGGCCTTGAAAGAGGTGATTCAGTTTGAATGGGGTGATCCAGTAGAAGCTGATCTAATAGAACTGGTATATAACAAGAGTAAAAGCCAGATGTGATGGTACTGGCCTGTAGTCCCAGCTACTTGGGAGGCCAAGGCAAGAGGATCACTTGAGCCCTGGAGTTTGAAACTAGCCTGGGCAACATAGCAACACTCAATGTCTAAAAATAAATAAATAGATAAGTGAAAGTTTCAAAAAGAAGAGTAAGAGACACCAGATCTCTTTCCTCACTGTGTAAGGACATAGCAAGAAGGCAGCTGTCTGCAAGCCAGGAAAAGAGCCCTCACCAGGAAGCAAATCAACTGGCACCTTGATCTGGGACTTCTATGATTCAAGCTACCCAGTCTATGGGATTTTGTTATGGTAGCCCAAGATGACTAGTACAATATTCTTTCCTACATGTCTTAGTTTTGAGTCTCCCAGAAGTAGAACCTGAGATAGGTTGGTTCCCTGCCAGAGAACTCTCAGAGACAGTGCAGGACACATCTCAGAGTATTCCCACCTAGAGGGCAAAGGATGTGGGACTCTGGTCCTCCAGTCTCCATCTATCACTGGCTGAGGGCTGCTTCCAACCCTCTGACACTTCTGGCCTATCCCTCCCACCGGCAGGAGACAAACCCCCCAATTAGGCTTGGTCAAGGGCTTCTGAGTAGCATACAAGGGCAGCACCAGCTTCCGGGCGCCTCCAGTCTGCTGTACTGGGTGCAACAGTCCCAGTAGCTAGAGAAAGCACTCAGGCAGAGAGAGATTCAGGTGCTGGCCGTTGGAGTCAGACAGGTGTGCACTGGAGAAGTAAAGATTTGCCCTGGAGGTGGTCCCTGAAAGTCATTTTGAGAAGTTGGTTTTTCCTACTTGAAGTAAGTTTATAGTGGGCATGAATTTCCTTTATCTGCAGGTCCCACCCCTCCTGGGACTATGTGACAGAAACTGCCTAGGCTGTTTCTAGTTCAAGTCCAAGATGCCAGCTGACCAAGCGACCCTTCTCAGAAGTAGTCCACCCAGGATTTTTTTCCATAGAACTAATGAGGGAAGATGCTTGGCCACTCACCCTTCAGCCTGAGAGCATATCCAGGAAATCCTCTGATTTCCTCTTAGAAGTATTTTCCCAGCAGAACCAGGCTGCTGCATTCTGCATTTGGCCCTGAGGATTGGGTGGCCGCTGAGGTGACATTTGGCTCAGACAGAACCCACTATGGACAGGTCTCAGTGGCAGCAGGTTGGACCAGCCTTCCTGCTGACTATTCTGTAAATTACCCCTCTTCTCCCTACTCCCTACCCATATTGGTGGAACATTTAACTTCTTCCAAAAAAGAAAAATCTCCCAGAAAAATGGAAACCCCCATGCAGTGGGAAAAGAATAGTCATTTTTGTTTGTTTGAGACACCGTCTCACTTTGTTAACCTGGCTAAAGTACCATGGAGTCATAATTCACAGCAACTTCAATCTCTTGGGCTCAAGCGATCCTTTTGCCTCACCATCCTGAGCAGTTGGGACTACAGGCACGTGTCACAACACCCAGCTTTTCTATTTTTAGTGAAATGGAGACTTGCTCTCTCTCCCTCAGGCTGGAATGTTTTTTAAAAGATGGTATTAGAGCCCAGCATGGTGGCGCACATGCAGTTCCAACTACCCAACAGAATGAGGCAGGAGCGTCACTTAAGCCCAGGAGTTTGAGGCCAGCCTGAACAACATAGAAATACTCCATTTCTAAATGGTGTTGGATCAATTGGACATTCATTCGGAAAAAAATCAAACTTGACCTCTACCTCACACTATACACAAAAATCAATTCCAGGTGGATTGTGTGGATCAAAATGTGAAACCTTAAACAATAAAACTTCATGCCCTTGAAGAAAGTATAGAAGAAGTCTTTTGCCAGAGGCCTATTTCCTTACCCAAATAACCAATTTTGGAATGAGGCAAGCATTGGACATGTTTGAGGTGGTTCAAATAGACCCCAAAGTCTCTTTTTTTCTCCTTTAGGATAACTTTTCCAAATAGGAAAAAGTTTACAGTTTATAAGGTGTTTCTCTCCAAGAAAAGACAGGCTCTTCACAGTTTGTGATTTTCTGAAGCCCCCCAACTGCTTAAACTAGAATGGCCACCTTCACCACCCCATTCATACCTTTGTACTTATACTCTGGAGTTCCTCTGCTATCCCTTCTGTGGCAGTAACGGCTCCTGCTGGATGATGGAAGGGAATGAGCCACCTTGTTGGAACCATCAGCCTTGAAGTCTCATCACGTTCACCAGAGGGTGCAAGGCACTGACCACAAAAGTACACCTCACATCCTCTCATCACCTCTTCCATGTTTCCTGGAAGCCTAGCTTCTCAAGAACTAGGAAGGGTGAGGGCCTTCTCTCCTTCTCTTCATCTTCATTCTGAGAAACTGTTTTTAGGCACAGACCCATGCATCGTTATGAGATTCTTAATGGCTAGAACTTCTTAATGGAATGTAGTGTAAGTTATTAATCTTTTTTTGAAAATATTTTTGAAGCTTTCTTGTTTTTAGCTTTTATATTTATAATTATAAATCAATTTATAATTGATTTTTTGTGTGGTCAAGTTTAATTTTTTTTTCACTTGGATAACCACTTGTCCCAGCACCATTTATTGAAATGACCATCTTTTCCCCCCACTTCACTGCACTAGAAACTTTGTCATAATGTTGCAGGAAAATGATGCATTAAAACAAACAGACACACCAACAATATAGAGGAAGGAACCTTTAATTGCCAGAGAGAACTCGGGCATGAAAGGCTGAGTTCCAGTGAACAGTTTTTTTTCCAAACTCTTCTATACTTTTTTTTCCTTCAGTTCAATGTCAGCTACATAGTAATGCCTACAGTTGTTAGAAACCAGGGTATTGTTCTTAGTTACAGAGTCTTTTTTTCTTTTGCTTTTCAAGGTTATTTTAGCTCAGTGTAAAGTTTGTTCTTATCTTTAGAGGAGGAGTTCTGCAGCTGTCTGCTGCTTTCTCTGGATCACTAAAAAGCAAAAGATTTATTCCTCCTTCCTCAATAAATCAAATTGTTCATATATGTATGAGGATTCTTTACTCTTTTTTTGTTTTTTTAATTTTGAGATAGAGTCTCACTCAGTCATCCTGGGTTGAGTGCCATGGCATCATCGTAGTTCACAACAACCTCAAACTCTTGGGCTCAAGTGATCCTCTTATCTCAGCCTCCCAAGAGTAGCTAGGACTTACAGGCACCTGCCACAACAGCCCACTAATTTTTTTTCTATTTTTATCTTTTTTTAATTTTTTTATTTTTTGAAAAGAGTCTCATTATGTTGCCCTTGGTAGAGTGCCGTGCGTCACAGCTCACAGCAGCCTGAAACTTTTGAGCTTAAGCAATTCTCTTGCCTCAGGCTCCCACGTAGCTGGGACTACAGGCTCCTGCCATAACGCCCGGCTATTTTTTGTTGCAGTTGTCATTGTTGTTTTAGCTGGCCCAGGCCAGGTTCAAACCCACCAGCCTCAGTGTATATGTCTGGTGCCCTAATCACTGTGCAACGGCCACCAAGCTTTTTTTCTATTTTTAGTAGAGAGGGGATCTTGTTCCTGCTCAGGCTGGTCTCAAACTCCTGAGCTCTAATAATCCACCCACCTTGGCCTCCCAGAGTGCTAGAATCACAGGTGTGAGCCGGTGCACCCAGCCAGAGATTCTTTATTCTGATCTACTGGTCTTTTCATCTATCCTATGCCAATACCACACTATCTTAATTACTTTTGATTTATAGTAAGTTTTGATTCCTAGCCCGGCAAGTCATCCAACTTAGTTCTTCATGATTATCTTAGTTAACACTTGGTCCTTTGCATTTCCATACAAATTTTATAATCAGTTTATTAATTTCTATTTTTAAAAAACCTGTTATATTTGTGTTAAACTTATAAATCAATTAATGAAGAATTGGTATCTTTAAAATATTGAGTATTTTAATATATAAATGTTGTATATTCCTCAATTTATTTAAGGTCTTTTAAAAGTTCTTTTCTTTTTAGAGACAGAGTTTCACTATGTCACCCTCAGTAGAGTGCTATGGCATCACAGCTCATAGCAACCTCAAACTCTTGGGCTCAGTGATTCTCTTGACTCAGCTTCCCATGTAGCTGGGACTATAGGCACCTACCACAATGCCCAGCTATTTTTTTGTTGCAGTTATCATTATTGTTTAGCAGGCCCAGGCCAGGTTCAAACCCACCAGCCTCAGTGTATATGTGGCCGGCAAATATTTCATTATTCCTTACAAATATTTCATTTGTAAGTCTTATGAATATTTCACTTATTCCTAAGTATTTGTATTTGATTATTTTGTGCTATTATAAATGATATAATTTTCTATTTGTTGAAAATATACAGAAACACTAGAAAAGAGAAGAAAAGAAATTTTAGAAAATCCCCTGTGGACGGGTCTACATAGTTTTTTACCCTCCCTTCTTCCCCTGCTACCCTTGTTTACCCTTCACCTTTGAGCCCTGTATCCTTAAAAAAGGTTAGAGGCAATTAAATCAGGTCGAGGTCTGATATCACTGGCTCATTAACCAAGAATCTAACTATTATTCTTCACCACCCTCCATAGCACCAATGACGGGTAAGATTCCCAAAACTGGGACAACCTAAGACAGGATATGGAGAGGCTGAACTGTGGATTACTTTCATAGTACCCAAAGACCGGTAAGATCACTCTGCGTTCAGTCAACCTAAGACAGGGACCAAACCATTGATGTTTGTATCCCCACGACGGGTAAGACTGAAACTGCAAGAGCAGGCAACCTAAGACACGGGCTATGTTTTTCTGCCATACAAAAAACAAAAGAGGGAATTGTTGGGCCATGCCATGTGCCTGAGGCCTAGTGCAACTTCCTGAGCCTGACTAGAAGTAGATTTATCGAGCTATTTTCACATAGCAATGACTCAGTAAGGCCTGGCCTAAAACTGCCTCTACCTAGATGCAGCCAATGTTGTACCATGCCATTGGCCCAACCCTGTCACACACCTCATCCCCCACCTTCTTTCCATGCCCCTTCCCCACCCTCTATATAAACGGCTGCTTGATGCAATAAAGTTGAGTTCCTGCTTAAAAATAAATAAATAAATAAATAAAATTAGAAAGGAAGAGCAAAGAGAGGAATGGGGAGAGGGGTGTGGGGCTTTGGTGTGTGCCACATTTTGGGGGCACAAGACACGATTGTAACAGGGACTTCACCTAAAAAATGCAATCACTGTAACCTGGTTTATTGTACCCTCAATGAATTCCCAAAAATACAAAAA